>WURV02170403.1:0-14387 GCA_011762755.2 Epimenia babai | reverse complement strand
TTAATAACTAAGTGATATTAGTTGTAAAATGTCATTATCTTGTCCATAAATGGTTTATTTATAATATAGAGGAAAAATCTTCAAGCTGTTAGCTGTAGTGGCGAATATATAGCTTAGTACTGGTACTGATAGTGTTATCACTTTTTTTGAGCCACCCTGGAAATATATATCCAATCTACAATACTTGTTAAAGTACATATCTTGTAGGAAGAGAAAATTTAACCATGTACATGTCTTAATTGTTGAAATTATCAAAACATTTGATAGGTTTTATATACCATAGATACTACTGGGCTAAGGATGGTTTTCTCCCTTTGAAATATATATGTTGATATATATGTGGCAGGTAGCCACAACTCCATTACATACAATGTCCATGTATGTTGGAAATGATATCTGCATTAGACATGGGGAGAAATGCACAGTAGACAATTATAGCTCAGATGGGACCAAAGACATGACATACGGGTTAAAGTGTAGTCAAGCTTTACTGAGTTTACTCAGTTTACTCACTGCTGCGCTGAACTACCAATGGCCGCAATAAGATACACATAAAAACAATACATGTGTATATCATATTTCATGAATTTATTAGACGTTTAACCTGAGTGATCATATAGCTGCATTATACTGGATCCAATTTAAGTCATTCACAAAGTATTGATAGCTGTATAAATACAATATAACTATGGTAGTAATGTAAGTTTTCATCTTAGACTAGGCAGCATGTGAAAGCAGCTCTATTTCTTCAAGTGCCGTTACCAAGAGCAATACATGAGTGTTAACTCTTACAACAGCTTTCATCTTCACTTAATTCTCATTGACAAGTTTACGAAGATACTCACCAGACTCCCATGCCTTGCGGTAGTTCACATAATTTTTGGTAAGATACCAATGAGTCACTAATTTAATCATGTAGAAGAAATTATATCCAGGCCTTTGCCGTTGCCTCGCCCATTCTTTTCAATTCTCTACCATTACACATCCAGCAAGGCAGAGATAAATACTTTCAAAACCAAACTAAAAACTTTGCTATTCTCCACTACTATTTGCTCGGTTCACAAGGACTTGTTATATTATTTTTATCACGCATAATCCCATTGCCATGTTATATCTATACTTTTATGTGTCCTAATGGAACACTACGTAATTGTCTTATCTGTTGCATTCTCCGTTGTTTATCATAAAATGTAACTCTATGTTATTATTGTCTTATTTTTTCTGTTCTGTTTTATTTCATAATATAGTTAATTAATCCTGCATGACTGTCTCACCTAAGTATTTCTCCCGGTGTATCTTATAATGTAACCATACATATTTTTTATCAGTGTTTTGAATCTCTCGTGATATACCGGTACATTGTTCTATATTATGACTTACGTTTCACACTGATTATATTTGTCATGTTCGTGTGATAATACTATATCGGTTTCTCTCTGGAATTATGTTTTTGTTTTCTTTCACAGTATCTTTCAGCTGTATTTTAGTTAGACATGGTTTTTAGTGAATTTTTAAAGTGTCTTTGATAGCTATGTGTTCAAAGGGCACTATCACTTAATAAAATTTCATTTCAAATTTCATTTCATATTCATTTTTCTATTATTTAATACAAAATGACATTTAAAAGATGTTTATACCAATAACAAAAATATTATATTATTTTGTCCAACATAATAAGTGAATGTATTCAAATGCCTGGAACTCTTACTTTTATTCATAAATCCCGCGTTTCCATCGTCAGTTCTTAATGATAAAATTAAAGAAGGAAACATAAAAGAGCACACATAAGATTACATATGTGTATATTCAAAGCCCTGCGAGGATTTCGATAAAATCCACATGCACAAGTATCGTACAAATGGTGAGCTAGGTAAGAATTAATGTACTTTAAAAGAATGTAAGATATAAGGGGATAACAATACGTATATGAAATTTAGAATGTAAATGCACTTCAGAATAGCAGTGATTTTATTAGCTCTAGTTTTATTTGAATTTGATGTGTTTTATATAGTCCTGTATTTAACAAATTTTATACCATTGTGTAGGTCCGGTGACTAGGTTTCTAAGAATATACATTTTGTGAAGTTGTGAACTATTATAATATTTTAATGCGATTACAGTCATTTTTACATTCAGTTTACTTAGCACTGCGCTATACACGAGTCAACAAGCCATTGTGTATTTAAGTTAATAGATTTGGGTCAGAACATGCTGTGTGTAAAATGGACAATAGGGAGATTAAGAAACTTCGGCGGAGTCATCTTCGGCGGTGCTCGCGATAATCTAGGTCACCACAGGTTGATCTCCGCCGTAGATTGTAAACAGCGCATTAAGATTTAATCCGAAACGGCGGTCGTGTTGTGACCTCGACCGAGTCCAATTTGACAGTTCGGGGTCAATTTCAACCAACAGAATTTGTCGACTGGTAAAATCTGCGACGAGATTTTCAAATTTTGACGTCTCCGGAGTTCAGACGACGTTGTTCGCAGACTGGGGAATCCCATGGCGAGCATGTACAGTAGATCTGACCTATATTGAACACCGCCGAAGATGACTCCGCCGCAGATTCTTAACCTCGCTAATATTTCACTTAAGGGCTATTAAGTATGTCCCAGCTGTACTTGACCACAGGCGGTGTTTTAGTATTGTGATAGTACTGTGACTGCCACAACCACTACTGATTTACAACAATTCTGGTTCAAGTGCTGAAAACCTAATTGTTGAACCAAAAATCAACTTTGGAAGTGCAAATGCTATTAAAGCCTCTCTTCTTTTTGACTGGAATCATAATATGCCTTACTCCACAAAAAAACATTTCTACTCATTGGAGTCACCCCAGAGGTTGTCGGCGTCCCCGAAATCTCATCCAAAATATTAAAACAAGAGTCACAGAAAGCATACTATAGCATACCTATTATTATGAAAAATCTATATATGAACTAAAATGATAAAAATTTTTCAAAAATAGGTATCACACCATCACAAAAACTATCGGAGGAATGGGGAGAGACTAGAGAGATGGCAAAACATCACATTTTACGGTGATACACAAAATAGTAAGTATATACACACAACAGAATATGACAAATTTATTCATAAACATCAGACCGTAGCCCCTCGAGTGTAAGATTGAAAAGGTAGCTGCTGAGATAGGTTTTGAATGAGGTATAGTCAGAGAGTGTTCAAACTTGAGGTGTTCAGGACTCCAGTGCGTCTGTCGATGAACTGTATCTACGAGTCTTCACTGACGCATCTCTTGGATCTCCACTTATGGATCTCCACTTATGGATCTCCACTTATGAAAGCTCCTGTAAAACACTGTCCATCATCACCTTGGTTTGATTCTTTGGTCTCCAGTGATCGTCGCGCTTGTCAAAAAGCAGAAGCCTATGTCCAATCCAGAAACTGATCGTGAGTTAAAGCTCGCCAGGTTTACCATTCTGTTATCGAGACATGGAAGACAAAATATTTTGGTGATAAATTTGCTATGTGCGCTGGCAACCATGGTGTCATGAAATAATTATTGAGCTCCTCCATTGCTCTCATCGTCCTAAACTGCCTCCTAGCTGAGCAGTTTGCTGACTTTTTTGAACAAAAGGTTCAATTGATTCGCAATACCGTACATAGAGATGAGTCTACTGCAATTGGAAAAATATCACTAGCTGACTCTTGTCTGTCATCGATCTCGACCATTTCCTCTGAAAATGCTTCTTCGTTTATCGGTCGCAGAAAATCTAGTACACCTGATACTGGAATGGCTTTTGAGGAGCATTGCCGCATCACTTTCTCCTTTTATCTCGGTTATCATAAATGTCTCTCTCACTGCCTCGTATGTTCCGCCTTCCTGGAAGATTGCAGCGGTTCGACACCTTCTAAAGAAGCTCACTCCTGATATACAAGCTTTTAATAATTACCAGCCTGTATTGACATTTAATTGTACTTCCAAGCTTGTTGAGAGGGTGGTTTTCCTGCAGATAACTTTGTATCTTTAAGCTAATTTTTTATTTACGCATTATCTGCCACCTTCGATGCCATAGATCACGATATCCTGCTTCATGGCCTCGAATAACATTATGGTATCGAAGGTTCGTACTTGACGGGTTGCGATCTTATCTTTGTGAGAGGTGTCAAACTGTTGTCATTGGTAAGCATAAATCATCTCAGAATGCTTACTTGTGTAGTCCCCCAAGGTTCTTTATAAGGCACATGCCTGTTTCCTCTCTATTTGCAAATCTTAAGTGACCTGTCAACTAAATGTTAATTTAATTTTATGCTAATGACTGCCAGATTTACATTCCCTTGACAACAGTTCTGATGCTGTATCTGTGAGCAACTATGATGATGATTGCTTACTTGAAATTAAAAGCTGGATGTCTCCAAATCTTGAAATCAAATGATGCTACAACAGAGATCCTTATCATTAATTGCCAGCATTATGAACCGTGTTGCTCTCTGTCAGTCATAATCGGCACAGTACAATGAGGTAGTGAGGAACCTAGGCGTGATCTTTAATGTAAATCTATCTTTGTTTTATCACTTTAATTCTATGTGCCGATCTTGTAACATACAATTACACTACATAAAATGCATCAGACCGTATTTTAGTCGCGCTACTGCTGAGATTGTCATCTGTCCCCTGATTCTTTCTCATTTGAACCAGACTATTTAATTGTTTGCTAGTTGATTGTCTTGCCCGTCTGACCTATAGACTACACCTTGTACAAAATAATGCTTGCCATTTAATTGTTCAAAATCCAAAATTTTCTCACATATCTCGGCATTGAATCAACCCTCACTAGCTGCCCATTTCTAGGCGTATTATGTGCAAAGTTCTAACGTTTGTCCATCGAGCCATTCGTTAGACGGGTCCGACTTACATTAATGACTTGATCTTCCCTTTCGTCAGCTCAGATTGGCATCTCAGTCACTGGTTACTGTTGAGAGGTGCTGCCTTTACACTACTCGTAACCGTTGCTTTCGTTATGTGTTTCTTAGGCTATGGAACAATCTTCCCCTTGAGCTTAGACACATATGTGCGTGACCATTTTCAAGCAACAACTCAAATTGCACCTTCTCACTCAGTGGTGTTAGACTGATGTTAACTTTTCTTTTTCTTGTTTTGTGCTAAACTCCCTACATCGTACTTTATCTTCATCTCACCTGTGAATCGCTCTTGGAGCATGTTTTTACATGTTAGAGGGGGATATAAATATAACTTATTATTATTACTATCATTATTATTATTATGTATCGCTTCAGGAATTGTGCTCATGGTGCGTGTGCCAAAATACGGCAGTACTCGCCGGCCGACAGACTTGTTAACGCGGGTACTCACGGGGTAGGTATATTCCTTACTAGCCGATCGTAGGGTATGGCCATAGTTAGATGGTAATGTGAAATTGTAATAGCAGGGACATTGTGAATGTGATGATAATATTTGTAAAACTTAACTTATAGTACTTGTTAACTTTAGTTTATATTATAAATTATAACTTTACATCTCTTAACCCGGGCTCACGATTTAGTTTTTGATTTCTTCATATTAATATTCATCATAGCTATTTGTATTTAATTTGAAAAAAATACCTCATGATGATACTTTGCAGCTTGGTTCACTTCTCTATTTATGAATCGTGGTGGAGCCAATCTTTGTGAGACACGCTGATGTAAAGAATGACTGACGTTTGCGTCGTGAACTCATTTGGTTTCAAAAACGTGCGTGTGAACGAATCAATATTCGACAAAATGGGTCATTATAATGCAGAAATGATCAAAATTAATGTTCTGTGAACGTCTTGCGGTCCGCGGTAGTATAGTGGCAAGTATCCCCGCCTGTCACGCGGGAGACCGGGGTTCAATTCCCCGCCGCGGAGATTTTTTTATTTCTAAGCGCTTATATTAACTTTCTAATTTGGACTCAACTGCAAAGTATTAGAATATTACCTCACTTAGTTTTAAGATTTTTTCTGAAAAAATCACCCACTCCAAACAATTACTACTTTGCTATTCGTCTATCATAGCTATTTTTCCTTGCGTACACAATGCGTTAGAGTCAATGGCGCCGTTTCTGATATATTACCTGTTCAATCTGGACAATCTATTTTAGGTCTATTCGTGTTCATTTTGTTTATCAACGATTTGCTGAATATATCCCATGGTACCTTTCCGCTGACGACTGCATAATTGAGGAAATTGGAGAAACTCCCTCGTAGGCTATCGACAAGACCAAGTTACTGATGCTTATAGCTACAACTGGTATAAGTATCATCTCTTAAAATTAAACCATTCCAAACATCTGTAATGCTTCTTTATAACAAAGCCCTAAATACTAAAAACTTGCCTCAAGTAATCCTAGAAAATGATCCAGCATCCTTCACCAACTGCATGAAATATCTAGGCATTCACCTAACCCCATCCCCCACATGGAATGATCATATCGATATCTTGAAACGTGAAGTCATGCCTCTCATTTGGAAACTTTACAAAACTCGCCGCTTACTAACCGATAACTCGGCTCACATGTTCTACCTTTCCCTAATACACCCTCGTGCAGA
The DNA here is from genome assembly GCA_011762755.2 of Epimenia babai. Lineage (NCBI taxonomy): Eukaryota > Metazoa > Mollusca > Solenogastres > Cavibelonia > Epimeniidae > Epimenia > Epimenia babai. The sequence continues at coordinate 7,833 of WURV02170403.1, read as the reverse complement.
ATACGCTTCCCCCGTTCTTTTTACCATGTCTGCCACTCTCGAAATTCTTCAAAATAAATGTCTCCGCATACTAACAAACTCTCACCCAGGAACTCCAGCATGTCAACTACATAAAGAAACTAATATTCCATTCCTCGAAAGCCGTTACTAGGATTGTAACATCGGCCCACAGCCTGAAAGTAATGTGATAAAACAAATTCCAATGTAATTACCATCTCAGATCTATAACCACATTCGATCTCTCACTACCTCGCATGAACCAGAGTGTACGTCAACGTGCGTTTTCCCACCTAGGACGTATGACGTTCAATACACTCTCTCCTGATATTAAAGTACTCCCTGCGCTTGACGATTTTCAGCTTGTCCTGAAAAATTACCTCTTTGCATCCGCTTGAAACCATTTCCCAATGTCATTCAATTGCATATACGTATCCTTACTTGATATAAAGTTTTTCAAAACATTGTTTTCGAAGATATTATTTCCTTTTTTCGATTTTGTTCTTCTTTCCACTGTATTATTCAACATTGTTATCTATTTTACGCTCACTGTAAATGTACATAATTGTATCTAAAATTGATCTGTATTACCTGTATACTGTTAGGTGTCAATTTTAAATAATCTAAGTAATTAAATTACGGTTTTAGTCCATTAGGCTATCGTTTCATGTAAAGTGTGTTTGACAGCTCAGCTAATAAGTACACTCTAATCGAATAGATTTTATTTCATCTCATCTCAACTCATAACACGTCTGTAACATTGTCAATTTCTATCCCAATTTCTATCGCCTGTAACGTACACATTGCTAATTGCTTACGTTTTTCATACAAATCTCTTGTGTTTGGAAATCATCAGATAACCTCACCTCTTACTTATTCTCTATATAATGTATATATGTTATTGTTTCGTTCAATTTGCAAAACCGGAGTGAAGTAAAACAAAATAATACAAGACTGGAAGACAGCTATGATATAGCAAAAACAACTCTGACCGAAAGTGAGACTAATCTTTATTCATAGATATAGGCCTATATATCTGGAAAACGTCTTGAAGTTCCATGACTGATCCAATTTGATTCCATCTGGACATTTACATAAATTTAGATTACCTAAATGACAGCCACTTTAATTAAATAATAAACAGTAATGGTATAGGGGAGATAAGTTTTATTAGCATTTACCATGTTGACAACTAAAGGGAGAGAAACCTCAATGTTACGTTAATGCACCATGATGCTCTCTTAAACAGACTACTATATCCGATAACATGAGAAAATTTATTATCCAAATTCTTTCAATCAGTACCTTGCAGTACCATTACAATAGTTCAACGCCGGTAATACTAGAGTCCCTCCATGTAAAGGATATCCGTCGGTCATACTGATCTACTATTTTACTATATGTGGCCAATAATTATAGCGACGTAGAGCAGTAATTACGCGGCAAACACCATGTAAACATTTTTACAGTCGGACGACAACGTGTGTCAAGAGGTTTGCAGGGTTAGGGTTGCATCGTGGTATATTTTAGTGGTAGTAGTACAGTGCGAGTGCGTAGTTTTATACTGTAATAAGTAGTATGAGGTTCAGAGGTTGTAGACTATGAATGGTTTGCGCTAAGTCACTGCTCGGTAAAACTTTTGAATAAAGTGCGATTATGTCTTTGACCTTCTTACATTCATACGCGATTTAGTCATATTGTCAAAACGGATGAAGGTACTTGTATCATAAGTGGTAGCGGTATAAAGTACATTGTTTATTCATCGTTTGGTGACCTTTACGTCCGATTTGGTAACAACAGTAATGCCGGATGTCACTAATGATCGAGGTGGCAGGAGCAATGTAACACCATGTCATTGTTCAAGTGAGTCGCCTTCTCATAGTAAACATCCTTCTTTCGATTGGTCTAATCTTGACCGATGCAGGGGGGGGGGGCATTATCTTTTCGGAAACAATCTTATGCAACGGCTGTACCCATAGTTATTTATTATTAAAGGTACATGTTTACATATCACCAGAACGATGTCTCAAGATAACGAATCGCAAACGTTCAGCGGAGGAAGCAAGTCGCGAGCGAGGTGAGCTAAATAACTAAGACTTAAAAATAACAGATCGAGTAATTATTGCACCGAATAAACGTGGTCAAGACTCTAGACAACTAAATGAACCGATCAAGCTAACAGATGATCGTTGCTTTGTTAGATATTTCTTTTTGCGCAACTGGTACGAGTAAGATGTCACTCACTCAACCTAGATGTTAAAATAATAATCGTTTCAACAATTGTATTGACATTACCAACATAAAATTAAGTTAGGTCTAATTTTAGATAATGTATATCATTACTTTCAATCAGAATTTAGGTCCATTAAATACCCGCAGAAAACAACCACTGCCATCACATAGCCATACCAAGCTAGAAAACTACCACTGCAATCACATAGCCATACCAAGCTAGAAAACTACCACTGCAATCACATAGCAATACCAAGCTAGAAAACTACCACTGCCATCACATAGCAATACCAAGCTAGAAAACTACCACTGCCATCACATAGCCATACCAAGCTAGAAAACTACCACTGCCATCACATAGCCATACCAAGCTAGAAAACTACCACTGCCATCACATAGCAATACCAAGCTAGAAAACTACGGGAATAAGCAGCTGCTAAAGGAGACGTCGATTAATCTTACCTGATACATAAAAACGGGATAGCATAATATAACTAGTTCCGATTAGGAACGGAGTTAGCGGTTGTTTTTTTTTGGATGTTCCATCATTATTTCATCAATTTCATCCGCCGAGAAGAGAGACTTCGAAGAGAGTAGAAGGAGGTGAGTCAATATGTGGGTCAATAGGTGAAGAGCAGTTTAGAGTGTCAAGTTCACGCCAGAGATTTTCAAATTTTGGCTAAAAAGTATACGTACTTATTTTTCGAGTTTCAGGAAAGGTGGTTGGTAGAATGTTGCAGATGTTATTTGTCAGCTTAATGAAGGTCTGAAAGTGTAGTTTTTGAGATGACTCAGATTTGGAGATTATCTCGCTGTAGTTGAGTTTAGCATCTTATACGAGGTAGTTAAAGTTTTCAATTGCAGTTTGGCAGGCTTTATTGGCGACAACACCCCGTTTGCTCCTCCCCTTGAGTATTGCACAGTGAGGATAGCCTACTTTGTGTATTAATTAGCAAAAAAACAGGCTGCGCTTCAGTATGCGGTGGCCCAAATTAAATACAGAAAATTAACGAAGCATTAACGACCACTGCACTTTTCATAGTAATACAACAATAAAATTGCAATTTTAAATATGCAATTGAAAGAAAGTTAACAAACAAGCACGGAATCCTTTTTAAGAAAAACTGAAAATTAATATTGAATTGACGCCAAAAAAATGAATTTGCAGGCAATTCGCCGCGTTTCGTATACTGCTATTTGTAATGTAGTATAGCCCTCAAAGGATATCCAAATATCATATTAGGAACGCGGCAAAATCCCATTGTCCTCCTAGCATCTACACCATTAAGAGAAATACCCGAAGGTTATTCGCGTGCTAATGTTTTTGCGTAATATGAGAAGAAACAGCAGATCGCTATTTATAACAAGGTTATGGCGAACAGATTTGTCAAAAAAATGTTCCTCCATGCACTCGGACAACGTTGCGTAGGAGGCAGCCACAGAAGTTGCTTGAGAAAAATATGGAAAAAGCGCAAATTTAAAGTAACACGACACTTGGTGGTCTAATCTCTTTTCATGCATTTACGCAACATTAGATCTATCTCTCACTACCTGAAAACTGAATATCGTGAAAGGTTAGTACACACTTCCATCACCAGTAAAATCGACCATTATGATTCACTCTATGTCAATCTGCCAGACAACTAAACTCTCTCGACTCCACAAATTACGGAACAGCACCGCTCGAGTAGTCTCTTACGTCTCTCCTTGCTCACCCATTACTCCAGTTCTTCGCCCCCTCCTCTAGATGCCTGTCACATTACGTAGTACTTTTAAAATCCTTCTCCTTACATATTAACGTATCCACGGCATGGCTCCTCCTTATCTATCCTTGACAATATCTATCAATTCTTCTACACGTTTAACTCGCGCGTCATCTTCTCTCAGGCTTTTTACGCTGCCACACCCAACCTCATTAATGAACTCCCACTTGACATTCGACAATCCACAAAAGTTCGCCTAGTTAAAAGTACACTCAAAACACACTGAGTTAACATCGCTTTCCTCAAATAATCGAAAAATAGTGTTTTCCTTTTAAAAATCTCTTCAAGTTTGCGCACCCCAAAGATAAGCCAAGTCTTGTATTAACGCTACAACCACTTTCCTATACATTGGATTTAATCAAATTCTGTTTCTCATATCCATATCTTCCGACTTCCCGAGATGATCAACGTATCTTTATTTCTGTAAGCTCAATGCATTCTGCTGTAGGCAATCTTTATTACTGTATTACTATGTAAATTACATTACACAACATTCTTACGTATGTATATACTAAAATTTATTTGTATTGTACTGTATGACCTGCTCATTACTGTTTTTAGTGTTAATTTGTGTGTGTGTGTGTGTGTTGGGGGGGGGGCGTGTGTTATTGTCTGACGTTACTTGGGCCATATCAGTGTGTTCAAATCGTATGTTTTTATTGATGTATAATGTGTTAGACGGCAATGCTATCAGTGCACTTTATATCAAATATATTTTAATTCCATTTCATTTAATCACTTTTCACAGTCCGCTCCGTAGCTTCGAGCCGACTGGAGTGCTTTCTCCCTTATCGATCCGTATCTCTTAAGCGCACCATTCACATCATCAGTACTAATAGTGATGAAAATGGAAATTACATCTCTTTTAGGGTATTTTCGAGTTTCGATAGACCTTAATAATATATTGCGCTATTTTTAACAATAATTTCAACAGTCTTACTCAGCTATAAGTTATAATCGACATACACTTAACCACACTAACTCTTAGTTAAAACGCGCGCGTTGCCTATACTCTTTCGATCGGGTTTATATAAAATTCACCGTGGGATGTCGCATTCAAAAATGACCTTTAACAATGCTTTTCGGCTACTTACTCGTGTATTTTAGATGACTAATCATTACTTTTCCCAAGTAACATAAAATGAATTATGAGCGCGATCCTACAATAAACACGCATTTTAGGCGTTATTCGTTTTCATGGATATTTTGCCCTACGTGTTAGTCTTTCTACACCCAAGTAGAAGATATCTAAGTAACATTTTCACTATGGAAAAACAGGATAACACGGTTCGAGAGAAGATAGGCTGTTGTGTCATTTAAATAACTCTTTAATATGATAATGCGATTAATGAAATATTAATGTTTAATATCTCTACTCGTAAATGCGAATTATAAATGAGACTAAGTATCGCTGATTGTTGTCTCGCTTCTCATATATTTATCTTGTCATCCCTTTAGGAGACTTGCTTGTTCTGTTTTATCTATGCATAGATGATTTATAACACAAAAGTGTATACTTATCTGCGACCTAAAATCATGCTTTATATCTTCCTATTGCTTTGATTGTAAGTTATCGTTTCACCCGTGTAGTCGTCGTTAAGAGAGAGACATCGAGTTAACATTGATGGAGTAATGGTTCATGTTGTTTACATTGTTGTTCCGATCTCTATTTTCTCTTTCTATTCGTTCGTTTCACTTTACGTGTACGCTTTTTCGTTATAACAATATTTTCTCTTTGCGACACTTTAATTTCCTCTCAATCACAAATCCATATCTCTTCTAACACTGATAAAGTCAAGTATCCCACAAAGCTTTGCTCTAGCGTGTTCCAAGAAGGTAAGGGGAGCGATTTCGATCGATTCCGCAAGCGTAGGAGTACGGCAGATGTAAATGCGAGCGACAGCCAGTTAGATGCGCCGAGCAGTAGACGAGAAAGCACACATTTCCCTATAGACACATTCTGTCGCTACAATTAGCGGTTACATAGGAGATGCCAATGCAAATGTATTAATACTGTCGTGTTTTCGTAATAAGCCTTTGTGTGATAAAACCGTGTTGGATTATGATTGGTCAGAATAGTGTAGTTTAGAAATCATAATAGCCGTCTCGCATAAATATAGCGTTTAACTATTCGTGCTTGAAATACATTGAATGTACATTTTAATTGTATGTATGGTCTAGTATTATAAATTAATATTACAATTAAAAGAAAAAAGGAGCCATGGTATTTTGAATTAAACCTATAACATAATGAGTCTGATCACTTATAAACACCGTATGTAGATAGAACGTTGTAAACTACTAAAATACTAAAAATCGAGATTGTGAATTTGTATCATAACAATAAATTGGCCTTGGAAAAAAGAAAATGTCAGCGTTGTTTTGGAGTCAAATATTTAACTCTACCAACAAAACATGGACGAGTCGGCCAAGTGTGCCGGCTGTTCTAGCGGATAAAACGGACGTTAGCAACGATGGAACTAAACATCGAACGAGCACGTCAAGAGTTACCTCGCAATTCCCCGAGAAACTAGGAAATTTCGTCGAGATAGTTGTGACATCGGAAAGATGGACACCACCCGACACCACGGCAGCGACACTGATGAGCACGTACCGACATATCACACCACTTTTCGTTTCAAACATAACATCTGGTCATCTTGTCGAATGTCGACCTCCAGGTAAAATATATACTAGACCTACCATCGTGACATTACCATTCAATTAGTTGACGAATTCGATAGGTGTACTATATTGTGCGTCCAAAAATGCAATTTTTTCGGCGACCTGCTACAAACTAAAAATGTAACGAATATACATTCAAGAGACATATATGAGATGGGTATCATTAGAAAGGCCTGCTATTTCTCTTCAAAATGCACTATGAAAAATAAACATCAATCAACATTTGATTTTCCCGAGACAGGTCAAAATGCCCTCGGGACCAAGTTTTACACTCCATACCACTATCCTAAGTTTGACCCACTTAAAAACGACATCATTACTGTTCTGAAGGCGAACTTTGAAGTTCGGCAGCAGGGAGTTTTTAGGCGTCTGTGGTTGGCGCAGGATGGTGCGCCCGCCCATCGTCTCAGATCTGTGCAAGATCGTCTACGCCTAGTCTGTGGTGATCGTGTGATCGCTCTGAACCATGATGTAGAGTGGCCACCTCGCTCTCCAGACCTTAACCCTTGTGACTTTTACCTCTGGGGATTCCCGAAGTCCATGGTCTACACGACCCCCCCGGCTGACTTGCGAACACGAAGAACACCGAATAACTGACGAGGTCGACAGCTTGAGGCTGACTCCTGGCGTCGTTCGCAGGGCCAAGGTTATGTGGCAGTGGAATAAAAAGAGCGTACATAATTTTTGTTTTAATTCATCGCCAAGAAACATAAAACTTGTTATCGCATTTTGACACGTCTCGGGAAAATATCCATATATCGGACAAATGATTTTAATTTTTTATGGTTTATTTTAAAGACAAATAGCAGGCTTTTCTAATGACACCCATATTATTTATATTCGTAACATTTTTAGTTTATAACAGGTCGTAGAAGAAAATTCCATTTTTTTCCGTACTCTCTGTATCGTATGAACAAACGTACAAAATGTATAAATATTGTAGTGTTCTCTCCACCTTGAGTTTAGAAGCCTGATTTATTCGATTCCAAACCGATATTTGGTGATATACATGTTAACAGGGGTGAATTCTTGTATCCTCAGAAATTTTTGCAAGGTTTTTCTGATGGCTGTATTATGTTCTCCGATAACGTGCCAACGAAACCCTTCTATAGGTCCCATTAATAAGGTCGATTATTGCTGGTAGAAGGAATATATA
>WURV02170392.1:0-14390 GCA_011762755.2 Epimenia babai | reverse complement strand
GCTTACTCGTGTTGCTACTGGCGCTTACTCGTGTTGCTACTGGCGCTTACTCGTGTTGCTACTGGCGCTTACTCGTGTTGCTACTGGCGCTTACTCGTGTTGCTACTGGCGCTTACTCGTGTTGCTACTGGCGCTTACTCGTGAATACAATGAAAAAACACAACTTGCCTTGTCCATGATTTGGATCTGCTGTGTTCTGCAAGCAATCCCATCCTCAGCATAACTAGACGAATATAGAAAAAATTTCATGACTTAACTTTAAATCTGACATTAGTTAATCAATTAAAATATATGCTTTTTATTAATAAATATGTTAGTGGGTCATGGAAGGGCATCACGTACATACATTCCTCTATAGTTGAAGTTTGGATGCCCCTTGAAGTGTTGCTGGCGGGGTGTCATGGGGCTATAGACGGCATTGTCACCACGCTGCATCACCAGGTTGTTTAGTTCAACTGTCGGCACGATGTCATTCGATTCTGGAGAACATCAAACTCCTATGTGACACATGGCACTCACAGCAAAGCTCGGATACCACAATACATTATGGAAGAATTCTCAGGATAAAATGAACTTAGGAGTTGAGTTAGCGCATCTACAGCCACATCTTATACAAAGAAATAGGTACAACTTCTTAAGCCAAATTTTATATAAAAGAATAATGATACAGCCACATTTTGTACAAACAGGTAATAACAGCTTCTACAGCCACATTTTGTACAAACGAGTAATAACAGCTTCTACAGCCACATTTTGTACAAACGAGTAATCACAGCTTCTACAGCCACATTTCATAAAAACGAGTAATTACAGCTTGTAGAGCCACATTTTATACAAACTCGTCGAGCTAGTATTATTGATTTAGTGGTAATATTTACTCGAGTGAGCTTGTTTACCACTTCGCTCATTACGCTCCGGTGGTTTTTTAAGCTCCGTCTTTTCGAGCGCCATGGCAGCCACACGTTGTTGAGCTTTACGGATGCTCGCGTCCGTCCCCGAGTATTCCTCCTCGCCGATCTTGAGCTTCATGAAGAAGACTTTCTGGTGCGCTGGGCCCTGCTCGTCCTCCAGTATGTACTGCATGGTTACCTGCACGAATGTCGTTAGTCGCTGTGTCATCTCTGTCATCGGCATGGTGGATTACACTCGTCAATGTCATCTGCGTAGCTACCTACGCGCGAAGATCGTTATTATGCGATATCAATGTGCTTACCTGACTGAATTTCGATAGCCATCATGTCATCAGGATGGTTACCTCTATTCAATTAGCTAGTTATGTTGTCATATGCATGGTTACCTGCGTCGATTGTTTTAGTGATGTCATCACCTGTCACCAATGTAGGATGAGACTCGACTACGCGATCTCTTGATATTAGCAAACAACAGAGTGAATGGGTAAACATCTCCCTGCCCACAAACAGTGATTTGCACCAAGGTGATTTCCCCAAAGAAAGAAATAAGACAAACCTATTTGGTATCATCATGTTAACCGCAGTAGGTATAGAGGCTGGGCTAAAAAAGAAAATTATTTCAAGTAATATTATAAACCTATTACCAATTATGTATTACAATTACCTTCCCTTGGTCAGATGATGATATCCTCAACAAGTCTAAAAGAGACCAATCCAAGGATAATATCTATCAAACAGCAGAGATCTACGACAAGCGGTTCTTGAGATTTTCAAGACAAAATACAAACATCGCCAGAAATGACTTCCCCTTGGTCAGATGAAGATAAGCTTAACAAATCTAAAAGAACGGAAAAGAGAATATCTGCCCAATGGCAAAGCTCTAAAATAATAATAATAATGATAATAAAGCTTTATTTAGAGTGCTGTATTATCCCTTTGTCAATAATGACAAGATGATGTCGACAACACTTTACAGTGTTACTAGCTTAAAACATAAAAAAATGAATGTTAACACCGGGCAAATGACGGATGGACAACAGACAAAGGCTTACACGACGAATCTCACTCAATATTCAAGCGTGAAAATGTTGCTTATTTCTTATTGTGGAAGGCGTAGGGGGAAAATCTTTGGTTTGTGCTGGTTCGAACTGAAAACCTCTCGGATGAAAGGCAGCACTTCTAACCACTGCAGCACTGGTGTTAGCCAAATGATATACGAAAAGCAAGGCAGTAATACCTTACTAACAAGGTTGGTCATAATCTTGTTAGTTAAAGACGCATTACCCTTACGTAACACATAACATGCAAACCCACACACACGCGCAGACACCCAGACAGACATACACATACTGAGATGGTCATCACCTTGTTATATCGAGCAAGTTCATTGACTAGACACATGGGCGTCTTCTCTTTGGTGTTTGCCAAGTGAGGATGTGGTAGCACGACGACATCGCGCAGGGGTTCACGCGTCGGCTCACCGCCTCCCCCTCCCCCTCCCTCGTTTTTCAGGGGTGCTACCACAAGGAGAGACAACAACACATCTTTGTAAATGATAATTTGCTGGACATGCTCAAATGTATATTGTCACAGACAAAAAATACATCACCGAACAACCAACTGAGAAATGTACAAATACACAACCCAAGAAGGGTTTTCTTTTAAAATCTTTTCTTTTAAATTATTTCAATTATATTTGGATGTTGTTTTAATACTTTTTCTTTAGGTTGGGATAGTATCTCTAATTAGAAATGAATTGAATTGAGTTCAATAGTTCAATAAAAGTTAGTGACCTCTCTGGCGGGGCATGTATCAGGAGTAGAGCAGTCACAAATTAGTTTCTAGGCAACCTCAATCTGTTGCATGGGTATTAAAAGTGTAGCGATGGACAGTCCAAAGCAAGTTGTGTGTACAGATTTATCACTATACGATGAAGAAAGGTCTATCTAGATTCTGGAATCTGACCGGGTAAAGTAGAAAAAAACATTCCCTCATCGAGCTTCCGGGAAAAAAAATGCAAGAAGGCATCTATAACCATAAGTGTATCTGTAGGCAATCACGCAAACACCATTAATCCCAGATGAACACACATTTGAATTGAATTTACCCCACATTTCGACAATTTTGGTAGGGAGACGCACACAGAGTTGCTAGGTTGGGTACCTAGGTCAATGTCTATATGCCAGTAGTAGCTTCAGTGTTTTTGGCTATAGACCATTTATTGCCCTTGTCCCCTCTGAGGGTAATATAAGTCGGGCTGTGGTGATCCTATAACTAGTCGCGATTAGTTAGTTACATAGAGTAAAAATATGACTAGTATCATATATTTTGACCTTATAATAGTCGTCCATATTCAGTTTCATTGCTATACCCATATTTAATCTACGTTGTCATTGGTGTATTTAATCGTTCATATAATATACTCGTATTTGAGTAATTGGTCTTGTTACGCCTCTTATAGGCCATTTACACTGCGATAATTCTTTCTGCATTTTCTATTTTCATTTCACACACTATTTGCTAGAAATCATCAATACTTGCAAGAAATATGGGATTAGAGCAGTGCTCTATTCTCGCAAGTTCTTGAGAACGTTTATCCAATGGTATACGAATATTCAACACGTCACTGGGGTAATCCATACAGTAAAAATACTCCACAAAATGGCGGCTCGTAAGCCGGTCGAAGTTGAAATCTGAAACCGTAAAATTAATTAATGTCAAGTGAGAGCAGGCTATTTTATGAGATATTACGAACTCGAAGGGGTCCTAAAACCACGATGAAATCTAGCATGGAAGGTTCTAATAACAGCATAACTGCAATTCCTGTTACTACTATTACTACCATTATTACAGTTGATCCTGCTAGTACTGTATGTTTACTATGCTATGTTAATTTTTAATGTGTATTCTTCATTGATGTAAAGTGTGTTAGACAACGTTGCTAATAGTGCACTTTAAATCAAATATATTTCATATTTCATTTCATTTCATGTTATTGTATGTCGCCTTATGGTTTGTTCTTGGTCGTTCATATGGTTGACAATATGACAATACGTGCACATAGTACAATGATCAGGTGTGAAAATGATATTGTGGTGCCAGCTTACATATGAGTGATCACAATGTCAACCAGGTTAACTACTGTCGATAATATGATTACTGTACTTACTAGTAATAATGAAACACGAAGTCAAAAATGGATATTTCCGCTTATCTAGGCCTGTCTTTTCTTTTTTGAAGAGTATCATTTTTATTTCATACTTTATAAATTCGACTCTCGCAAATCACCCGCAAAGATTATTAAACTTGTGCCAATTTTAGCGACACACTTGGGATAATTACTTACTGAGCTAAATCGCAGAAAAACTGTTTGGCGGTTTTGCATCCGCGACCTTTAAGTGACGATTCCAGCCGGCTCGCTACTCTATATCTGCATACCTTCAACGCGATCTTATCATGTACTAAGACTAAAAAATTTAAACAAATTCGTGGCCTTTTGAAAATGTGACACAATCTCTCTCAACTATCTTGTTAAAAATATTATGTAATGTATATATACCTTTTATGTCATGATACATTTCTGCGAAAAATATCGCCAGTAAAATTATACATGTACAAAGCATTATCCATTATCAACGTTTATGCTTCTAGAGTTTTTAAAACTTACAAATTTCTATCTGATATGACAATAACTTATTTAGTAATTGTCGGTATTTTCCGAACATTTTCTGTAAATAACTTATCCAGTAATTGTCGGTATTTTCCGAACATTTTCTGTATCTGGCTGCCGTAAGCAATATGCCGCCATTCCTGTCGCTATACAGCCCACGCTCTGTATCAGATACCATAATTATAGGATAAAGCCTACGAACCGCCGCATTCTCGCTCTATTATGGGTAACAATTATAGAGTTTAGCCGTGAAGCCATTTTATATTTCAGGGGTTCTTGGGATATTTATTCAACATATATTTCCATTTTTTAAATATCACTTTAAGATATTTTTTGAATATTATGTATTTCCAGTCATAAGCAACGTTGATTTGCTATAATTTATATGCGTTATCATGATCTGTGAGTTATGTAGTAAGTCCTGTTTCCACGCACCACGCCTACTCGTAATATCAATATTAATGACGTCCGTCATTGAACTTGGTAGGTGTCAGTCATATTCACGGGAGTAATTATGGCACCTCATTACAATCTAAATACACGGATAGTCATCCATGTTTCAGGTATGCGCCACATCCACCTATTATTGTTCGTCTGCACGGCTCTAATGTCAGGCATCAGCGTTGATTCTATGCAACTGTGCGGTAGGGAACTCGCGGATATGATAGACAATATTTGCATGACGGAAGGAATTCTGAAACGATCAGGTGCGTATAGATGCGTATTTAGATGCCTAATAGACATATAAACTTGATAAACCACTCGTCTACGCACGTCTTTTTGATATCATCTATTTATAAGTGCCAGGAAATATAATATTGGGATCGTGCCAGGATTTTTTATTGAATAAGCACTAGAAATTCTTACCTCATCACAAAAATATCCGTTACCGCCAGTGGTGTAGTGGTTAGAAGCGCTGCCTTCCAAGCGAGATGTTGCGAGTTCGAACCCTCATAAACCAGGAATTTTTTCCCGCGCCTTCCACAATAAGGAATAAGCAAGATTTTCGTGCTTGAATTTTGGGAAAGATTTGACGTAGAATGGTTTATTATAAAAAATATCTTAGGGATGTTACATGGCAATGTTTTTCGTGCGACTGACATTTAATTATAAAGTAGCACCAAAACCTCTCTTTTTTCCTTTTTAATGAAAGATAGCTATAATAGTTCGTGATAATAGCAGGAAAATATTCTTTAACCCGCCACTGCTACTGCGTCAATATAAGATGAAGTTGATATTAAAAATTTTAATTATGCACTGTAATTACCATTTTTCATTTCCTTAAAGAATGTATTAGATTTTCTTTGTGTGTTTCATTACTTTGAATAAATTACGCTCCCATATATTACTCGATTCCATATACGACAACTTTTAAGTTTTCTTCCCTTTTTTACGTTACCGAGAGCTGTCTTCGTGAACTTTGCAGGAATACGGTACTTTTACCGAAACGCGTATCGGCCTCGAGCATCTAAGAGGTCTGTGGTTGACGAGTGTTGTGAGAACGCATGCACCATCACCACCTTGCGCAGTTACTGTCCCCAAAGTGACGGTATAACGAACTTACAAAACAACGTTTTCTCTGGACAAGAATCGGTTGTGAGTAATAGTTATAACATATATAAATCATGCACAGTCCACTATCACAAATTTTCATTTGCAACGACTTGACTGGAAGGGGGACAACTTTCTTGTCTTCCCGGCAATTTTCCCCTTTTCTCACACATCACTCGACAATATTTGACGTTTTGGGTTCAACTGCAATAAATGTGTTGCGAATTCAAATGTGCAGTCTACCATAGCTCCAGTCCAGGGATGGCTCAGTTGGTGGAGGGCCGGCCCAAGAATCGTAAGGTTGAGGGTTCGAATCCCGGGCAATACAATTGCGTTTTCCCGTTATATATCTTTGGGCAAGGTACGTTATCCCGCTTGCGGTGGTGGACTTGGCCATAAATAAGTACCGGTGACACAAATTAACATACACTGGTAAAGAGAATTTGAGAGGGGCCGCCCTCCCTATATGTTGTATACCGACATTTAGAAAGCTGCGCTTTAAGGTGCGGTATATAAACGTCACAATTTAGTTTTACCATCACTATTTTTACTGAGAAAAATTGTTGACGGACGTACGACCCCCTTTGGATGACGGACGCTTCGACTGTGACAGAATAACGATATAAGGTCAGAGATGATATATTCTCAAAATTTTTCGCCTGTAGCACCAAGGGTACGTTTCGTTATCTACTCATTGTTTTTGGACCGAAATAGACCAGGAACCTTTTTTGTTGGCACTCTCGTCCTGTTAAATTCGACACTAGACTAGTTTTTTAACATCACAAAGTAACATAGATGACTGCTTTTGAATATCGCGGGGAACGGTTACAAAAACATAACGGAAGCACTCTCGGGCATGTTATGCAGCTTACGTAATACTTTTAGATCGAGGTCTTCGTAAACTTCGTGTCACCGCCAGTAGCTAGACATCCTGATTAACAGTGCGAGTTAGAACCCGCATAATTCCGGCATTCCCCTCCCCACGCCTTTCACTAGAAAAATCAACTTTTATGTTTGGATTATTGATAAAGTTGTGGGTTGTTTCACATGTAAATTTCACGGACATAATGCGACTGATTGATAATACTGATCAAAATGTTTCTTTAATCTTTTAGAGATATATGCACTTTATTAGATTGTCCTAAATAATGTTTATCCTGGGGGAATTCTCATGTTACCGCTCTCATGTCACCATTCTATCATACAAGTTGTTGTACATGTAACACGATTTAGTGATTATTTTTTCCGAGTTAATCGTTCCTTTACGCCACTGTCCCTGAGGATTTTATGATTCAAGTGTGTTCTGGGGGTTGTTAACTATGCGCGTTGACTGTATAATTTTACAATTGCGTCCAGACATCGCGGCCTCCTGACGTAGAGCTAAACAACTCGAACGACCGCTGGTCGCGACTGTTTGATAATAGCTCGAACCGACTTCGCCATGGTATGTCGCAGTCTCGACGTCATCGAGGACGCTTCAGGAGCCGCCAACGAAACACGCCAGCTCGCGGTCTACGGCCTCAATTCTTTTTTGTGCGCAATCTCACAACTCGAAGTATCCGGCCGCGGTACTGAGTGCAACGCCATTTCATGTGCCTATAACCTAGGTAGAGCTTAACGCGTAAAAATGAGTTTTCACGAAAAGGCGGTCTTGTTCATTGTAAAAGATGCATAGTTTGTCCGGTAAGCACCAGAAAGAAAGAATAAAAGGATAAAAGCTACGATGATATTCGTATATGAATATATACCATGTATATTATAGGTTTTTAAAAATATCCGTGGCATACTTTCTTGTACGGCTTAAAATCAAATATACACCAATACAGATGTTCTTCGATCTCTTCTATGGAATAGTAAAAAGTACCATCGTCAATGGATGGACTACCCTAGGCCCTAAAGCTATTGTACAAATATTATATATAAAATAGCGTGTGAAGCAAATGCAAGTTACACCTGCTCGGATTCTTCGACCAAGAAGCCTGCAGAATCTTGATTTGCAGGACCGAGTGCTCTGTATTTTCTATTTATTTATAGGCTAACTACCGAGGTAATCGTTGTGTAGGCAAATTTCATGGCCATTTACAAAGCTAGCCTATGTGGTTAACAAAAATTTGATTAGCCTCACTTATAAAAGAGGTGGGGAATAGCTAATGTGAAAAACCCACTGAGTATGGGCAGACTTAACCTTTTCCCCCCATCCACGCCACCGGTTCCAGATGTCTACATACGAGGTACATATGTCGCACACTCCGCCGAGTCTATGGAAGGTCAATGGTTATTTAAAAGATATGACGACATAGCGGGGAGGTAAGCGACATGTAGATCATATATAGAGCATCTTAAGCACAGCAAATGTCAGAGGGGAAAAGCCTCAACAGAACCACGCTGCAAGGGCTACCCAGCCCTCGATGGACAATGAGGTTTAAAGCGCTTTCAGCCCGAAAAAAACCCCGCTAGTTGGTATACTGCTTACAGCGGGAATGGTAACATGGAGCCCTGGATTCAAAGTCAAACGCTTTTCCCCAGTGCTCTGCAATACCTCGGTGTAGTGTTAACGACTGATTGAGTAGTGAACCGGTAACTGCTGCTTTTAACCGCGGCCAACCGCCAATTTTACCCCAAATAATTTAAGCTCTGTACAATTGGCAAGTAAAATATTGTGTCGGGGCGGGGGGGGGGGGTGAATCGCAAAACAGATAAACTTCCTCGTGCATGGAAAAGATCCATAATCAAAAGGCTGTCAGACAAAGCTCACAAAAAATCAAGTCCCATCATTTAGCATTATTTCCAGTTATTGTTAAAAGTTACAGATTAGGATGCAAATACGGTTCGCTTCGGAGGGAAGCCCGACATCATTGCAGTCTAGTCGTGTGATTAGCATATATAGGCGAGATTTAATTGTAACGGGAACCCGCGGTTATTTCGCAATCGTACCGTTCATGGGCACATGGGATCAACGCAAATATTTTACGCCAACGCAGTTATGGTGATTAGCTGCATGTAGAGCACGCTGCTTGGGTGCGGCCAAGTACGTCACCTTGGGTTAACAGTAGCAAGCGGTTGTATTGGATTACTACAGCAACACGAACGCGTAAACGTATGGTTCATACGAAAGTGCGAACCCGACTAGGATGAGAAAAGTTAAACGTCTGGATCGGTTTGACGATTCAATCGCTTTCATTAAGAAAATTTGCTTCATACCATACCGAAAGCGACCTAGATAAACCTATAGGCCTACCATCTTTCCGTTTTCAAGGCGACAGGGTACGTATTGGTCTAACGCTACGCCCTGCATGACGACGAAATCAAATAAATTTTACCTACAAGCATATTCCGCATTTTCTCACCTCGCAGCTATCTCTCATTAACACCATTTCTATTCGGGGAAGCGAGCAATTGAAATCTACGTATCATTGTTTTATGCCCATTGCTATGTCATCTCACGAAAGTTTTCAGTATAAGGCTTGGCCAAGAACGTTCAGTGCCCCCGATTTATCGGGTAGGTGATACACCTGTAACTCCCACCGCTACTAGCTGCACGGTAAATCATAAAGTGGAAGGGTGGCCGGACACATCAAATCCTCGTGTCGATCACATATATGCATCACAATGCGTTCTGAAAGGTTCTCGTTTATATGGATCACAGCAGGATCCAACCGCTTTCGATTTACATTTCGAAGAACATGGGAATTAATTCTTAATTACGCATTTCGACACAAGACAAAATTCAGGAAAAGGTTCTAAAGGCAAAATTTTATAAGGCAAAATTTTATTAATACTGAAAAATAAACAATAAACATTTAAAATTCTAATTAATTTTAGACAAAAATTTAAGGAATAACATAGCATACAAAATGTTTAGATATATTCAAATATCTAATATAAATTTCATGTAGTAATGGACGAGATGGTAGTGCACAAAGTTGTGGTCGGTACTGTAGTGGTCGCTACGGTACTGGCGGTGCTCAATCCATCTATGGATATGCCTTTGGAGGCGGTAAAACCGTTCATGACGATGTTAATAATGCTAACCAAGAAGACAATCGTCAGAACGACATTGCCGATCTTTTTCGTCTTCCTTGTGCCCTTATCGACGTTTTCGTGCAGCTTTGCTTCGCGCGATCCTAGCCAGATCAGGAGGAACCCGACGATAACTTGCAAAACGATGGAAATTATGAGAAAGGTCGTGAAGAAGTAATAATATTGCGCACCCGGGCCTAAATCGAGGACGCTTTTTAACTGCGTGGCGTTGCTGGTGATCAGAGCTATATTTGTTGCTGCTTGACCAGATGATTTTGAGGCGGCGTACCGCGCATGCTTGAACTTTTTCTCCGTGCTCTTCTGCCCGCCTCCAGCCTAAAAATTAGATTCGTTCACTTAGTAAAAGTCACCTCCCTATACCATGTTGGGTCGGGGTATGTGCCAAGATTTTAGAAATGACGGCTACTTTTACATAAGACCCACCGCGTACTGGTATGTTATTTAAGTGGCGCATGAATTTAAAACAATTCAGTAGAGAAATATTTCTTTAACCACAAGGCAGAGCGGCCGATTACAAAACAGAAGGCGCTTCGAATACCAGGCAATATTCTTTTTAGCCTATCCGCTGTACTCTGAGTAAAGTACGTACTTAGTTACTCTACAATGTCTTCTACAAATACCAATGCAATTCATTTGTGGCAACGCGAATTGCAAGTTTTTAACCCAAGTATAACCAACTTGTTTTTAAGTTCAGTATATTCACTTGAATGTCAAAAAAATGTATTCCTGTACGTTGTACACTACGGCATAGTTTTAGTGCCACTCGCATTGGCCTTCAGTCTATAACCGAACAAGTCGTGACGACCAATCTCCTTACTAGGATAGCAGCTATTATTGTATATACACCTATTGTAAATTCAATAATAGTATTATTATTGCCATTCGTATACTATCATAACTCTCCCTACAAGCCAGAATGCGTATGAACTATTTTTGCACTCATTAATAGACTAAAATTTTCTTTGCACATTCTAAGAGGCGCAAGTGTTGATAAACACTCAAGACACGAACATACGTTTATAATTCGTGCAGATACCTTCACTCGCATATCACCTGTCAAAAAAGAGATATAATCAGGCGTCTACACATTTTAGAGTGCTTTACTCCAGCAACCAGGGATAAATGATTTGCTCAGAACCATCGCAGGAAAATCGACCGATGAGTTGTATTTAACCCGCGACCTTTAGGTTACCAGTCCAGTGCTCCTACCATTCACTGCTGATGTATGTTACCTCTGTATGCGTCATTGCGCATTCACAATGAATCGACAGCTATAGCAAGTATTGTTTAGAGTACGTCTACTCCAATCATGTAGTACTGAAAACGGAAACATCCCAACTAACAATAGTCTGAGCACATTTGGCGGCCGATATTTAAATCTCAAAAACTTATATAAATTCACACAAAACTATATAAAACCCTTTTGCTTATAGCCCAGTCCATCACCGGAGTTGACAGGACTCCCCGCATACCTGAAGCCGAGGTATTGGCTTCGTGGTCAATACAGGGTACATCCCGTCTATTTACCGACCGAAATTAGGTTTGTGAAAATCTTGCAGTCGGGAAATCTATAATTTATAAAGCGCAGTAATAGTATGACAGTCTAGTGACCCTTAATGGTGGACAACACAATGTCTACACTAATAAGATAACTACTAAATAGGACAACTGAAATGAAAAATACAGATGTAGTTATGCGAGTAACAGTTCCTGTCATTAATGGAGAGATTAAATATATAGGTTGTATTTGTCGATTTGAATAATTTCAGATTACTATATGGGTGGTTATGGGGAGCGAGTCGAAGAGCATAGGACCGGCATTAGTGAGATATCGGTCACCCAGATTAATGTGCTTGGTTTTTGGTGGAAGCAGTCTGATGAATGAGGACTGCCGGGTTTGTCCTGAGGGTTCATGGATTTTGAGAGTTGAGATAGGAAGGCGATGAACCACAAATGCATTTGTTAGTAATAATTTGAAACAATACACTTAATTTTAAAAGTAACGAGTAAATTTTTTAAAGAGAACTGGCATAATGCGTTGATAGTAAGAAGTTTGCGCAATTAAACGAGCGGCAGAGTTTTGGAGTTTCTGTAGTCGGGGAAATTCCATAGGCGGGGTGATTGAATAAAGGGGCGTTACAGTTCTCAAGGCGAGATGTGATAAAGGCATGAAACGAGGTTTCTGTGGACTGCATTGAAGAGATATCTAGATGCGGTGCAGACGCGATATTACGTAAATCACAGTAGGACTTGATGTAATTTGATCATGAAAAGTGAGGTTTGAATCAAATACATCAAGGTTTCTGGACGAGTGACAAGGGAGATATAGACCCTTGGTAGTTAATTAAAATATGCGGAACTGGGATACGCCTACATTTAGATATCGCCAGAAGTTAAAAAAGTTTTATCGTTATTAATATGCAGTTTGTTGGGGTTTTTTTTATCCAATCTAATATCTCTTTATGAGATGCTTGGATATCATTAATTTGAGTTTTGCAAACTAAGGATTTTCAGTCGACAGGAAGCCCTACTTGTGTTTCGTCAGCATAGAAGTGAAAAGATAGCGTGTTTAGCAATGGCATCAGCAAGCGGGGTAGTATAAACGGTGTAGAGTATAGGACCAAACACAGATCCTTGAGGGACGCCATATAGCAAGGGCTGTGATTAATTACATGATCCGACGGATACAACAAATGAACAATCAGACAAATAGGAGAGGATCCAGTCAACTACAAGTCCAGTGACACCAAACTAGGTATTGAGTCGAAGAAAAAGTGCATGCATGATTGATGTCAAATCCAAGTGGCTACCCCCAATTATCTCCAAGGACCCAAACACGCAGACCATCTCAAAATGACTTAAATGACCGAGCAATTCAGAAATTTCAGCTATCACCCGCCCATGATATTTACTCGACATGGTCATTTTTTACATCAGTATGTATAGCGCTAACCATGACCCACGCGTGAACCATCTTGGCTCGACCTAGACATAAAAAACCATTTCCTCCCCGTTATATTATGCGAAAATAAATTGTTCACTGACATACTTGCTTTTTTCGTCAATCACTGTCACCATTGGACGCAAGTGATAAACGATCATAATTTGATCAACCGCGCTCACCCTGTACACATTTCTTATATACACACATATACACACACGCCAACCCTGAACACCTTTATCTGTAGAGAATCCTTAGATCGCGGTAATTAACTATAAATTAAACATTCAAAACTCTATACGACGGACGCAGCTAGTCACAATTTAATACTTACACGTTCTACAATGGCAACAATATGTAAATAGTGCTCTCAAATTTTTTAAATACCAATACAACGGGAAGTGTATTATTTCGTAGTTATGTATACCTTCTGTCGTAATACATATCCAAACCCTAAATACTTCTAGCATCTAGCATTCTAAACGTCTATTATATCCGACCTATTTTTCTTTGTAGAATGTTTCAAATCTTGCTTCTATAGCATGTTGCTTTTCTAGCATCAACATACATTTCAAAACAGTGTTTAACTCCAATATCTAATAACTTAATTGGATCAAACAATAAGGCCCTGCATAATCACCTTTTTAAGTAAAAGGCATTCGCTATGCTCATCTGCGAAATAAAACCCCGCAAAGTAGGACTGGAATTCTTTCATTAATAGTATTACAATATTTACCTTTTGATCTTTAAGGCTTTGCACATTCTCTCCCCAAAACGCCACCCATTCTTTGCCGGTTGGGATATTCAGCTTAACAACCCAATTAATCCTTATCCTTATTACGCAAGGAGACTAGGTACCACTAATCACGTCGGCTGGTGACGGTGACCGGTACATAAAAGGAGTAGGTGAATGTAAAGAATCAAATTTCATTTCTGATTTTAATAGTGTTGATGCTTGCCAAACTACTGGTTATGAAACTATATCTACTAAGATGAGTGGTGATTTAACATCGGCTGATTCTGTCAAATTAGAAGTTAATCAGGATTATACTGCACTTGTATATGATGCATTTACTGAAGAGGATGGAGTAATTTTAGGTGGTAAAACAAAAGTTATTGCTCCAATTAATAAATCATTATTGCCTCAAGGCGCTTATATAAGAATATTTAATGCCACATATAATACGAATGGAATTGATATTTCTTTAGGTGCTAGAACTCAAGATGGTAGTTTAAAATTAGGTGAATATATTGCAAATGATTTAATATCTGATGA
>WURV02170381.1:0-14391 GCA_011762755.2 Epimenia babai | reverse complement strand
TGCATTGACGCCATATTGGTTCATTGTTGAGAACCCGTTGTTATGACAACTGACGTCAGACTTGAGTACTCTATTCTTGATAGAGTGTACACCAGCTATTTACTAATATAATGCTACGTGTTAACTTCTGAATCAAATATTTAGTCTATACAGCGATATCATTGCATCGATCATTCTTTTTTATTGAGAAGCCACCGTTAACCGCAACGATATCTTACGAATTGTACATTGTAACATTTCTTTTATAAAACTATAATTTCTCGCAATATGTCTTAATATCTTATCGTAAACGATTTAGAGTTCCCTATACTACTCGCCCAGCGTCTTTTTCGTTGTTTTGTAGATACAGATGGGAGGTTCCCCTAACCTATACTGACATCCGGACGAGAGCCTTCGACAAAAGCACCCACGTTATGCTACATGCTCATGAGAGCAAAAGTTTGTTTTTTAGTTTTTGTGTATTTTTGGTTGTCTCCCCTAACCGATGTAGAAAATCAATTTGTCCTCCACCGAACTTGATCCGTTTTTTCTTTTTCTTTCTTTTATTGTTTTTCTTTCTTGAATACATCATGTTCACGGCCATCTTCTAACATTTTCTCGTGATCTCGTTATATCTCGTTATATTTTACGGAGAACTTATCTATACGCAACTGCCTACGTGGCCTAATTATGCAAAGTTCACGGGCGAGATTTGAGTGGGACTTTATTGATAGTTGCGAATGCCAGTCTCAGTTACAATATTGCTTCAATACACGCCTTATATATACATCACAACAGCCCACCTCCAAACACATAGGCTGATCGTTCATAGTCTACTAACCTAGGCTACTGTGGTGGGCGACAGCATGTTTTCCTTCGTCCGCAGAAGTGATAAAAAACGCGTTACCAAAACGCGGACGCGCGCGCGACTGGGTCGTTGTGAACCTACAGCAAAAAGGATACTACCGCGTGAACTACGACCTGCGCAACTGGGAAGCTCTGATATCCCAGCTCAACCGAGATTACAAGGTGACGTCATCCTTGGACTTATATATCACTCGTACGATAATTACTATGATCGTTTGATATTTATCTTGATTAAAGCTGACCAGTGTTATATATCATGGCGATTTAGTAACGGCATCGATGAAGTGGAGGTAGGTTGACGTAGAGACTTTGTGCTCTTGATATAGTAATATCAAAAATCTATATATTGGTCCGAGGAAGGCTATCGAAGGAGCTAAAGATTCCAGGAATAACGAAAAGGAGGACGACCTGATCACTATGAATCTCTACCTTACCATGAAATCTACTTAATATGACGTACTATCGGACACGGTCTGTGAAAGGGTTGGCATGATGCCTAATGGAGGGGGGCTGGCGTAGTGGTTGGAGCGTTTGACTTTAAATCCAGGGGTTCCTGGTTCAAATCCCTCTCTGACCAGTATACTAACTGTGGCATTTTTCGGGCTGAAAACGCCTTAAACCCCATTACCCATGAGGGTGTAGCCCTTGCAGGGTGGTTCTGTTGGGGCTTTTTCCCTCTGACGTTGGCTGTGCTTCAGATGCTCCATATATGATCTCTATGTCGCTTACCTCCCCGCTATGTCGTCATCTCATTGTAAATAAACATGGACTTATCATAGACTTAGCGGAGTGTGCGACATATGTTGTTCAAATGTAGACATCTGGAACTAGTGGCGTGGATGGAAAAAGGTCAATTTTCTGCCCAGACTCGGTGAGTTTTTCACACTAGGTGTTTTCCCCCCACTTATAAGTGAGGCTAATCAAATTGTCGTGTTAACCACGTTAATAGGCTAGCTTTGTAAAGGGCCAAGAATGGCCTATCACAACGATTACTTCGGTAATCAGCCTATAAATACAGTACAATACCGCATGAATGACAAAGTGATCACTTTAGCGTGTACTGCGTCGCCACATGTGACAAGGTCATCACGATTTCCCGCTACGACTAAGTCGCCTGGCATGCTAACAAGACATCGTTTTAATACACCACTCCGAGTCGTTACAACGGCGTTGAAAGAGAGATACATTAGTGTGGGTATGTATACATTTATGTGTGTTTTATCTAAAAAAGCACGCGAATGCTTCTATCGGTTTTAGCATTTAAGAATATTATGTACATCGGGTAGACATATCAATATAAATATCTTTGGATTTATGGTGGGTGGCCACAGTGGTATATATGTATGTAAAAATAGATTGACTAAAATGTTTTGTATAACTTTATGGACTACTGAATAGTTGTTCTCGTCACTTCTATCCTCATGTTTTTTTAGTTTTGTATTTCCATAACGTTGTCCTGCGCGGCGGCGGAAATGGCAATTTGATGGTGTATGTTATAGGCTCCGTTGGTAAATTCCTGGCCATTTTTTGACAACGTATTGAGTATAGGCTACAATACAAGTTCTTAGAACGGATTGGCAAATTCGTACGTTGTTCCTATAATAGCCGCTGATTTGAGGAGTACGAAGTATTAGATTAGTCGATATATATTCTGCAGAAAAATGCAAAGGCCTATCGTGTGAGGGGGAAGACGAGATAAGGCATAGGCGAGAAGATTGATAAGTGTAATTGATTGATTGGACGTGTCTAGTAAAACGCTCTCACTCATCGATTTAAGAAGCGTCTCACATCCCAAAGCAACCACTTACCGATCCGACCTCAAACAATTCATCTCCGGCGATGGTCGACTGCTCTACCGGATGCCGGCTCCGTTCCCAAACATCATGTCCATTATCACTTCCGGAGCAGTTTTTATCGACTTTTGTTACTCAACCTTGAATTCTTAGTTTCGTTGGAGAAAATGTATGGGATTTTTTCCGTTTGTGATACGCTTTCATCCACAAAGTGTCATCGACGAGAATAAATCGAGAACGCTGCTCGAGTGATTTATAAAAGCTGGTTTTTTTTCTAATAAAAGTGATAGAACAATCCTGCATCTTTACGTAGTAATTTCATCAGCATCTATCACTTAATTTAAAAGCAACTCCACCCCGGAATTTGCTGGACCCCCGTCGGTCTATCCAGTTAGGAATAGACAAAACATCTCGCGTAATATAGCCATAGTATGAATATAATATTTTTCTCGGGAACTTTGATCAAAAACATTTGGTAAACTTACATTTGGCATGATCATTTTCTAAATGGTACTCGGATAACTTACTCAAACTTAACGCCGACAAAACCAATTGTGTTATTATTGGTGATCGATGTGACGCGACAACTTCTCATATTTCCATAGATGCCAAAATATACCAATTTGTGATTCCCTCAAGTATCTAGGATTACACGTCGACAGTCGACTTAATTGAAAAACGCATGTTAGTAAGCTCAAAAGAAAAATGTTGCCCATTATATCTAAGTTTTCTAGAATACGCCATGCCACTGACCGCCAAACTGCCTATAAATATTATACTTCACTTATTCGTCCGCACCTTGAGTATGCAGCACTAGCACTTTATAACACGAGCACACATAACTCTAATACTCTTGAAATCCTCCAAAACGGCTGCATGCGCATCAATGACCAAGCACCCCCACTCTCTCACTCACAATCCCTAAGACACAAACTTCACCCTCCTTCACTATTCCAACGCCGCATATAGTTTTGCCTCTGTGAATATTTCAAATTAATGCACAACTTGATTCCCAATTTGCAAGCTAACTTCACGGATCTTCAACCACAATCTCGATATCACCTGTGTACTAACCCACCTGTCTACCATCCACGTATTATCAAAGCCGTAGGTCAGCGTGCTTTGTTCAGCCTAGGTCCTCATCTCTACAACTAACTTCAAACCAACATTCAATCTTGTACATCTTTATTCGCTTTCAAAAAACTACTCAAACTTCACCTCCTACACTAACTCAATTCAGGGATATTGGCCTACACCGCTACACCACTTTAGTTGATATGCTACTGCCAAAATATCACATCGTAAATGCTGTTACGGCTACATTTCTTATTCAATACCGCAATATTGTAAGGCCTCTATCCCCTCTCTTTCTCTCTCCCTCCCTCCCTCCCTCTCTCTTTCTCTCTCTCTCTCTCACTCTCTCCCCCTCTCTTTGCTTATATTTTCCACCGAATTATTCAACTTCGAATTATCCATTTCATGCTCACTGTAAATGTATATAGTTATATCTAACTAATTGATCGGTATTATCTGTATACTGTTAGATGTTAATTGTCTATAATTTAAGTAATTAAATTATAGTCTTAGACCATTAAGCTATTGTTTCATGTAAAGTGTGTTTGACAGCTCTGCTAATAAGTACACTTCAAACAAATAAATTTCATTTCATTTTATTTTATTTTATTTCATTCATTTCATTTCATTTCCCAATTGTATATAGTTCTGTAGTTTAGTTTACAGAGGGCAACAGACTGTGTATATAGTAGGCATACTTGCAATAAAGATAGTCTTTTTGCAACCCTCTTTAAATAATAGTTATAATAATAAATAATCGTCACACAGAGAGTCTCAACTGCCTCATATAGAATGAAATATTCCGACTGGGTGCACGAACTGATACTTATTGAGCATGTATGGACCGTTGGATAAAGTGATTAATTTACTCAATGGTTCCGTTCATTTCTTCGCAGGTCTTTGTAACACCTGTAACGACAATAACGATCTCTGGCAGTGATTGACGTAGCGTAGGCCGAATATCAAATTGATCTTCTGTAAAGTACATTTATTACAATAAACTTCGATCAAGTCTTCTAAGATTTCTCAGACTACATTAGCCCGCTCGCCGTATTATATTGCATTTCTGACGCCCGACTTTCCTCTCCCCCTTTGTACGAGTATGTATGATAAATAGGCAACATATACTTCTCAAAATCACGCGGGATTTACGTCTGATTGCATGGTCAAATGTATTTTTAAAACGCTTTTATTGGATAATTATTTATTGCATCGCCCCTGCACCTGAATACGTAGATCACTAACGCGACTTATAGCAGTACCTAGAACCGCATAACGCCCCTGCGTTCTCAACACTACGCAAGTTTATCTTGTCAATTTCGGGCGATGAGAGCTACACGAACTGTTCTACGTCTCGCTTGCATATGATCTTCATGGAGCCCATCCATTTTTCATTGTTCATGAGTTAGAACAACAACCTCCGTCG
The DNA here is from genome assembly GCA_011762755.2 of Epimenia babai. Taxonomy (NCBI): domain Eukaryota; kingdom Metazoa; phylum Mollusca; class Solenogastres; order Cavibelonia; family Epimeniidae; genus Epimenia; species Epimenia babai. Next base: position 9,252 of record WURV02170381.1, on the reverse strand, counting down.
CATTTTTGGTTTCTGTTCAGAGACAATTTGCACTCCGAGTTCGAATTTAGAGGCGGTTAGAAGATATTTTGTCGTCTGGATTGTAAATAATAGTTAGGATATCCTAAATGTAAACCACGTTAATAAATTTGAAATATTCACGTTACTGTTGTTACACGGGGAAGTAGTTAGCTGAATAGTAGACGCACTAGACTCCGAACGGTCGCAGGTTTTAAAACCTCCAACCGGTCGACTTTTCTGCAATGGTCCCCAGCGAAATCCGCGCGTTAGCGACAAAATATTGTTCGGAATATTGGCCACAAACATTGCAATGCGTATATGAAGGCGCATTTCACGCAATAACTTGAGAGTGTACAGGCACCTTAACTGTGACGGCACAGACATTGCAACCGTTGACCGATGACAGGAGAGATGCTCGCCATGGGCTGTTAATGAATGTCCTCTTTCGCGAATGATAAATAAAGCTGTCTTTATTGTTCTTCTAATTATTATTTTAATTAGCGTAAAATGATACATCTCGGTCAGAAGGAAACTTGGCTTCTTCAAACTGATCATATCACAGACTGACTCCAAGCTTAATTTTTTAGTACTCCGCAATAGTTACAGTTAAAAGATGGTAATTAAGATAGCCAATGTCGTTCTATATAAATAGCTGCAGAGAAATGCACAGGAAAAAACCTATATCTGATAAAACAGAAAAATGCACAGGAAAAACCTATACCTGTCCCATCGGGGGTAGAGGTTTTTTCCTGTGCATTTCTCTCCAGCTAGTCAAATTTGTGATCATAAAGTAAATTGTCAATAGCATCTTCATATTATACAGATGGACATTTTAATTATAAAGCGAGCGAAAAAAATTGCGAACCCTATCCTGATCTGTCAAGTGACTGTAGGAATGCGTACGTTTCCAATGTTTATTTCACAGTGTGGAGGCGGTGTTTGGAATATTTTGCAAGTCCATTTGACGCGTGGTTTGCAAGATTGCACGCAATAATATGATAGAGCGCAAGCATCTCTAAACTACAATGAAATCATATGAGTATATATTTTGTAACAAGCGGAGTCAAAGGGCCTGGCGGGTACATGGCGTGTGTGAAAATTGTCCGTGCGTCGCACCTCTGAAAGATTACGGTTCAGCTTGACATGGTTTTTAATTGTCTGATGAATGCGCAACAACGCGTATCTTACACTATACATTTAATATGTGATAATCTATTATACATTGAACGTTGAACTAAATCGTTAGGCTCATTTATCCACTGTAATTTATTGGTCAATGTTTCGCAATACCCAAATTCTCCAGAGACCAATCGATAATAATGGACTTAACATCCAATTCACATCCATTGTTTGCTCTCATGTCGACAGCGGCTGTATGGCACTTAAAATCGTGTATGGCGACTGTTATAATCGATGGGGATATATGGGGTAGCGGTGAATGGTGCAGCAATGTATGGTTGCTGAAGCGTGCCCGTCCGTGACTTCCGACTGCCGCGTGACGTCGGCGTTCAGGAAAGTCGGGAAAGGGTGATATATACAGTTTTACACAGAGCCACACTATGCGGACACCTGGCGATATGTCCGAAAATTTTTAACTACGCCTATTTCTGTTTTATCCGCCGCTTTGAATAACGGACGAGTAAGAAAACTTGAAAATGGAAAATAGATAATGTGTACTGCTTCAATAAATAGTATCTTGTATATTATAGATCTAGCTACAAGGTTCCTGCAACTTCCAGTTTATACTTATCCGGATACAAACCATTGATTAACCCCTTGGACACTGACGGCTACGCTCCACATTATTATATGAGTAACATTCTATGACAACAGTATGGGGAGGGTTAATGTCACGTTGGCTGCCGTTTATAAAATCAGAAAATGATCTTTTTAGTGTATTTACATCTGTCCGGTTAATCTGATCCGATTACCGCCTCCGTGTAGCATTCCACTCGGAAGGTAATTTACACCATCCATCTGGCTCTCCCGGTCGTTCGCGACTTTCACGTGACACGTTTGTTAGGTGATACGACGTGGTTACAAAATGGCCGATCACAGTCGACTGTAGTGACGAAGACTAGTCAAATTTGCTCGCTGCGGCTGCAAGTGCCGCGACTATAGTCATGGCAAGTCTCTCTCAAAAAAAGAAGCGGTGAGTTTTGACGAGAGAGTATGTAAAAAGACCCAGCGAACATAAATCAGTTAAGTGACATTAAAAGTTCCGTTTTTTCGTCCGATAATTTTAAATCCAATTTAGACGCCATCTTGTAGCCAGGTAAAACAGGATACGGTTAGGGCAACGTGCTTAACACTATTCGTTCATTGGTTGGAGCTTCCGATTTACCGCCGAAAATTTAGAACCAAAGCGAAATTCAAAACGGTTTAGTTTTTGATGGAAAATCGGAGGCGGGAGTGGGATTCGGAGGTCGGCTGCAGGAACCGCATCCAAGTGATCGGATGGTGTAAATCCACTATTACCCGTTAATTTTTGCCGTGGTTGACAAGCCCAGCGGAGTGTACGCCGTACATTCTATTCAAGTCACACTTGTGAATTCTTATATAAACGATGTAATTTTTCGCGACGCCTATGTAGAATGACCCAGGGACGAAACACGGAAACAATGCCGGTCACTTGGGATGGTTTTATCATCGTTTATTTTAAATAGGCGCTTTTAAAAAGCGGGTCCTTCGTCAGTTTACGGTCGCCTTTCGTTACAATAACCAAGTGAATTGGTTTGAATATTGCTGGAATAGCAGGAATTAACGCCGCCTGCTAAGGAATTATAGTGGCGTCAAAAATCGCAAATAGAGATTTTACAGTTGACAAATTATACGTACATGTACATGTATATTAAGGCTTGTGTTTACTAACCATCCAAGTTTGTCTATAATGTGTTACCCTAATTTTTGGTTCAAGATGAATAGGCAGAGTTCAGTTGGTAGCAGTTAGCAAGTAAGTAGAGTTTAAGTAATCTGACGCTGAGATTGCGAATTTCACTTTTACGGCGACTTCATTCGCAACCACGCCGGTAATTGCTCAATGCAATAAACGTAGAGCTCTTACTGGAATCCGTTACGTCGCTCACCTCCCCAATGACCGACTGAGTAAACAATAATTTTTTAGCTTAAAAGCGCGTTATATAAATGTCGCATTCTTATCCCAGCGCCTGTGATCATCGCACGAACAGGCGAGGCGGCACGCGCAGTTCGTCTCTGTGTACACCGTATCGAATTGACCGCGATGGTCGTACGGGTCGCTCAACGTTAATGGCACTTCACAAAATTACTCCGATATTGAACCACAATACAACTAGCTTAATGTGATCGTTCAGGCGCTTGTCTGTTATTTGGCGACTTTACGCGAAAAATTATGCTCAGATATGTGTCTTTTTGATAAAATTGCAGATGGGCTAATGGACAAAAAATGTTATTTTCTTTTCCTGGTAATGCAGACGATGTGTAATGTGCATTCAGAAAAATTTTTTTAACAGAGTAATAATGTGAACAACACGACCGTCGGGAATAAGCTAAATATTACTAATATTACTAATATTATTATCATTATCATCATCGTCATCATCATCGCTATCGCCATCGTCATCGTCGTTACCGTTACCGTCATCGTCACCGTCACCGTCACCGTTACTATTACAGCTACCGTCATCGCCATCGTCATCATCATTATCACCGTTACTGTTACATCTACCGCCATCACCATCGCCACCACCACCGCCATCGCCATTTCCATTTTCAATTCCATTACTATCATTTTAAGAGGGTTGCTGAAAGACTATCTTCATTACAAGTATGCCTATTATTCACACAGTTCGTTGCCCTCTGTAAACTATACTACCAAACTACATACAATTGGGAAGCAAAAAGAGCAGAAAATAAGAGTGATAAAGGATAAAAGATGGAATAATAGACCACTGGCCGTGATTCAGATCAGTCGTCTTATCCTTTAAAGAAATATCTAAAGTCACCATTCATTTAACATTAAGTTTTTTTATATTTTGTTATAATTATATATCTTATCTCATACTGCCTTTGATTTTTTGCAAGAAATTATATCGAAATTACTCGTCTGACATACGCTCCGCGGCGTCAGTTATCGCTGTCTTTGGGACGCCATGTTCTCGGGGAAATGCGGTTCTGCCACCGAGTTGCATTTCTCGCATATAGGTGCGAGATTGGGTTACAATCAGGTTATATGTTTATATAGAGTGTAATGTCCAGTCATATAGGCAGTGATGTTCGTCGTTCCCATGCGAATGATAGGTAGTAGTTTTTGCCCCTGTTTGAACTCGGATCGTCTCACATTTTTACCTAGTCTGCGATGTACTTTTTCTTTTCGAATATACGTGTGTTTAGATAAGTTAGTAGCTGTGTATTACGTTTCTTGTTGTCTGGTAATTAAGGTGTTATCCCACTGCCTTTCTCCCACTACCTATTTTGGCTAGAACCGCCGTTCCATCATTCTTTGGGTCATCACGGTTTTTAAGATCAAGTATCGTAAACCTTATTTTCCCCCGTTTCTTGACTGTTTTGTGTGTCTTTTACCCTTTGAGATATCACGTTTACTTATTCTTAAGCTGTACGGCCAAACTGGCACTAACTATTACTATAAATTCAGATTTCCATAATTGAAAATGTTGAACTCTGGAATCAATTAGACTAACTACGCCAAGTATACTTAGTATACGTGAAAATCGCTACTCGCCTGTCCGTTACCAAGGTGTAATAGCGCAGCCATCGCCGTGATCACAGTCATATCGATCGCCCTAACGGTCCTATTTACATATCGCTGTATGATCGAAAGCCTTAATTGAACTACAATGTACCCAATGTTGACTGGCCTTTCTGTATTTTGCCATTGTCGTAAATCAAAGAGATGCGGTAAGGTTGTACCAAGTTGTGACATTAACTACGTGTATTTTTACGTGTATCCCGGCGAAGGGTTGTTTTCGGTGAATAGCGGTATCGACTAAACGACTAAAGTTTAGCGATATTCGCTAGGATGATTGACGAATACAGGAACACGTATAAGTCATTTCCGAACTTTTACAACGAATACCGTAAATACTGCGTCCAACAGCTGAAGAGTAAACAAGAAAACATGCTGGTGTATTTTTTTTTCGTGACTAAAATAGTTTACTGACTGTGTTTTTTAGTGAATGGAACGACTGGAATGACTTGTTGACTGAACTAAGGTCGTGAATGGAACGAATGGAATGACTTGGTTATTGGTCTATGGTCGTGAATTGGCCGACTCGAATGACTTGACTGGACTAGAGTCGTGAATGGAACGACAAGAATGACTTGGTGACCAGAGTAAGGTCGTGAATGGAACGAGCGCAATGACCATGTGACCAGAGTAAGGTCGTGAATAAAATGAATCAGTGACAGGACCAAGAATATGAAAGAAATTGCATGGAAATGAAACTTTCATCTCCTCAAAAGTAAACGGGACTTTTCTGAACTCGCTACAGTATACCGCCGGCTAACTAAAGCTTCAACCTCCAATTATTACACTGTATTTACAGTTTAAAGTTCATATTGGCCATAGGATGAAAGTTAATAGTTTCTTAGTTTTCTTAATAGAATCAGATGGGGAGTTCAGCTAGATAAATCAAGCGAAATATTTTTTGCCCTCGCTCAGTCCGTCATGTGACTTAAAGAGTGCGAATAACAGTTCCAACGTTGATTGCACAGTGTGAACGCGGTGTAATGTTGATTGCACAGTGTGAACGCGGTGTGAGGTTGATTGCACAGTGTGAACGCGGCGTGGAATATCTCGCTCACAATACTGCACATAATAATTTGATAGAGTACAGACACCTTTAATTGTCTAATTTATAATTGCCGATGAAACCTACTCTAATTAATCAATAGTTAATTTCAACTAATTTCATTTATTTTAATTTCTATTATTACTTACTTTGAATAACTCACATCAATTTTCTTATCGATTTTTAATGAATTTTCAATGACGATTACGAATGTTTATATTATCGTGATGCATCGCGAATTTTATTTACTCCTGCCTGTCTTTGTCCGTGTGCATAATTTCACACTTTAAGGTATGTGCTCGACCCAAGTACTAGGGCGCAATAAAGATATCATATGAAATGATATATGCGCCGTCCTATAGATTATCGTCTATAAATACGTGGGTATATGTACGTACGTTCCCGGATCGTTAGTAGGTTTGAGGTTTAACGTGTGCGATGCTACACCATGACATATGGCCGAGAGAACAGAGAGAGAGAGCGATCCGTTCTGGATTTATAACGTTGTTTGTAAATAATGCAAAGAAGACTCAGAATATATCTATTATGCATATGGTGAGAAACACGCTCGTATTGTGCAGTTTAGACTGTTGGGCAAATTCGTAGCATACCTCGATGATCGGTCCCATGAACATAGGTAGACGTTCACGATGTTATCAGTGGTATTAACGTCAGTGCGCGCTTGTAAACAGCAATTCTAAACTTTTTTTTATTGAAAGTAAAGACTCGGGCTGTCGCCCACAAGTCCCAACACAATCATCTATATACATATAACAATATATAAATATTGAAACACACAAAATGTACATCAAAAACATACTTAGCTATATACAAAAATACATGAGTGTGATATGTAAATGTCCTATTTGTGAATTTCTGATTGAAAATACGACAAATACGACAATCAATACGTATGAAATGCACAAAAAGTGAATGAAAAGCCTACATACATAGCTATATATGAAAAAGAACAGTGAGATTTAGATCATTGTGAATCTAATCCCATATTACTTTTAACTATCTATGTATTCCTTTAAATATTGATTTGGTTCGGCGGAAGCAGATAGATGAGTGGTAGGCGCGGCAGAGTGATAAGCGAAAACTCGCGGTTTCAAGACCGTCTACTCATCAACTTTTTTGTGATGATGCTCAGCAAGTTATTTATCACCCATTGCTGTAGTAGACACTTATCTAAAGTGGGTAATCATTCAATGTCATCCTTCACGGATGATACGCAGGTGTCGAAGGTATTGTATTGGTGCTGAATAGCTGCCATAGACATTCATTGTTATCATGATCTCATCTAAGAGCACTGATTGGGTGATAGTTCCAGTCTATAAATGTCATACTGTCCTTTACGTTTTCAACACCATGCGATATTGCCACGCCTCAGCCAATGTGTTTTATAAAAGGGTTCTCTAGTATTTTGACATTCTCATTGAACAATCTCCTGAAGTACCGTCGTTTCGCTCCAGAAATCATTTCTTTTAGACTCGACATTAAAGATATTCATCGTTTTTGCAGAAAATTATTTCCCACACATTTTTGCGCTCGTTGGCTCTGACGGTTGACGTCACGGGTGTGTTTGTGTTGCAGCCCAGCCGAGCGAGTTCAAGTCGTACTTCGAGATTCGCCAGAACTTAGTCACCATCAACAACACGCAGTTTTACCGGGCGATTCTACACATGAAACAACCGCTGAACGTGTCGCTGCTGACTGACAACATCGTGACTGTGCTGCTTCGGGTGAGTGGTCACTGGTCCCTCATGCTGCGTCACGCAACGCTGTACAGCACGCATCGGAATACATGGGTCACGCAACGCTGTACAGTACGCATCGGAATACATGGGTCACGCAATGCTGTACAGCACGCATCGGAATACATGGGTCACGCAATGCTGTACAGTACGCATGAGAATACATGGGTCGCGCAACGCTGTACAGTACGCATCCGAATACATGGGTCATGCAACGCTGTACAGTAGGCATGGGAATACATGGGTCACACAATGCTGTACAGTACGCATCAAAACACATGTGTCATGCAACGCTGTACAGTATGCATCGGGAATACATGGGTCACGCAACGCTGTACAGTATGCATCGGAATACATGGGTCATACAACGCTGTACAGTACGCATCAGAATACATGGGTCGCGCAATGCTGTACAGTACACATCAGAATACATGGGTCGCGCAATGCTGTACAGTACACATCAGAATACATGCGTCACCCAATGCTGTACAGTAGGCATCAGAATACATGGTCACGCAATGCTGTACAGTATGCATCAGAATACATGGGTCACGCAACGCTGTACAGTATGCATCAGAATACATGGGTCACGCAACGCTGTACAGTATGCATCGGAATACATGGGTCGCGCAACGATGTACAGTATGCATCAGAATACATGGGTCACGCAACGCTGTACAGTACACATCAGAATACATGCGTCACGCAACACTGTACAGCACGCATCAGAATACATGGGTCACGCAATGCTGTACAGTACACATCAGAATACATGGGTCACGCAATGCCGTATAGTACACATCAGAATACATGTGTCACGCAACGCTGTACAGTACGCATCAGAATACATGGGTCGCGCAATGCTGTGCAGCACGCATCGGAATACATGGGTCATGCAACGCTGTCCAGTACACATCAGAATACATGGGTCACGCAATGCTGTATAGTACACATCAGAATACATGTGTCACGCAACGCTGTACAGTACGCATCGGAATACATGGGTCACGCAACGCTGTACAGTACACATCAGAATACATGTGTCACGCATCACTGTACAGTACGCATCAGAATACATAGGTCACGCAACGCTGTACAGTATGCATCGGAATACATGGTCACGCAATGCTGTACAGTATGAATACATGGGTCATGCAATGCTGTACAGTATGCATCAGAATACATGGGTCATGCAATGCTGTACAGTATGCATCAGAATACATGGGTCGCGCAACGCTGTACAGTATGCATCAGAATACATGGGTCGCGCAACACTGTACAGTACGCATCAGAATACATAGGTCACGCAACGCTGTACAGTATACATCAGAATACATGGGTCGCGCAACGCTGTACAGTATGCATTAGAATACATGCATCACGCAACGCTGTACAGTACGCATCAGAATACATGCGTCACGCAACACGAGGGAATGAACTTCAAAGTCAAAACCACGTCCCACGCTGCATATCCCTCATAACAATTACACTCAAGAGTGCGACCTACAATGCATAGCAGAATGCACCATAAATTGCACTCTACCTTACTTGTCACAGTGCACTCTCCACTTCGTGTTATCAGTACATACTGTATCAAATATCTATTTTTTTGCGTTTACTTAATCCATAAGTTTAATTCTATTATATCTGACATATACATACAGTTGATAAGTGCTTTAGTTGATGCCCAAGCTTCTTTACATAAA
>WURV02170370.1:0-14391 GCA_011762755.2 Epimenia babai | reverse complement strand
ATTGTTATTGTGAGATGATGTTATTGTTATTGTGAGATGATGTTATTGTTATTGTGAGATGATGTTATTGTTATTGTGAGATGATGTTATTGTTATTGTTAGATGATGTTGTTGTTATTGTGAGATGATGTTGCTGTTGTTGTTGCTGCTGCTGCAGTTGCTGCTGCAGTTGCTGCTGCAGTTGTTGCTGCAGTTGTTGCTGCAGTTGTTGCTGCAGTTGTTGCTGCAGTTGTTGCGGCAGTTGTTGCGGCAGTTGTTGCTGCAGTTGTTGCTGCAGTTGCTGCTGTCGTTGTTGCTGTCGTTGCTGCTGTTGTTACTGCTGTTTTTGCTGCTGTTGTTGCTGCTGTTATTGCTGTTGTTGTTGTTATTGTTATTGCTGTTACTGTTACAACAGCAACAGCAGCAGCAACAACAACAAAAACAACAACAATAATACTAAAGATACTGATGATACTAATGATACCGATGATACTGATACCGATGATTCTGATACCGACGACTCCGACGATGCCGATGCCCACGATGACGATGCCGACGATGACGATGCCGACGACGAGATGACGATATGACGGAATCGGGTATTTAGCGGTACCCTTTTCTAACGCCTTCATAGCGACAATCTCTACGGCCGGGTCTACTTTAACTTTGCGTACGAATAAACTGGCTTGCGTAATGGACACTTTTCCGTTATCGGCATCGGGCGCCATTAGGCTGAACGAATCTTTAGAATGGAATAATCGTATTTTTAATTCGACGTTATTCAGCAGATACTTTTCTGGAAAGAATATACCTGAATGTAGTTTGCCGACCATATCCACGACAGCGCTATCCTGCGTCAGCGCCTTTCGTTTTGCGAAACCGGAATTGTCCTTCAAAGCGACGTCTAACTTCCCTTCCGTATCTTGATACCAGGGAGCGTTTTGTAGTTGGCTGTTCTTCGCGTCCCATCTGTAATTGAGTAACGTTTCGATGTAACTTCTATAAGCGTACGTAGCCGTTGAAGGTGTGATTTACCGTTAAGTGACACGTCGACTTGAGAGAATAACGTATGTAGCCATAGATTCACCGGGGCAACCTCCGTCGTAGTGTCTACTTTCTTTCCATCCGCCTTTGTTATTCTGGCTTTAACGTTGATGTATGAATGAGCCAAGTCAAAAAATTCCCATCCCGAAACTATAAATTCTATCGGCGCGCCATCCGTTAACGTTGCGATGGGTTGAAATTGTTCGAAGTATTTATCGACGATGCCCGTATTCGGAGGTGGAATCTAAAACCAGTCTATTTGAGAATTGACGCTTTCGCACGACTGCGGATGTATCAAAGCCATTACGGAAATATATCTCGCTTCCTCTTTCTGGCGCGGTTTCCTTGCGAATGACGTTCGTCGACGACGCTTTCCTTTTTATAGGAAGGGATCGTACTCCTCGCAACAACTCGCCTCCGGCTTCTTTCAAAGCGTTCGTAATAACTAGGGACGGTTTTTTACCATCTATCAATCCGGTGGCGATTTTCGGTATCGTCGTTCAAGCTTTTCGCCCCAATACCTTCGCGCCGGATTTCAGTAGAGGCACTACGGCTTTCGTGAGACTCGAGAATATACCGTACCCCCTCTGCATCCGAGTACCCAAGTACGGCGGTGGGAAACCATTTCCTACTTGATTCGAGAAATAGTCTTCGTATAGGTGCCGATTACATTGGTATTTCGTCTCTTTCGTCTAAATTGCAACGTCACGAGCTCCTTACCGCATTCGAATGGGATCGGACGGCCCGTATCATCCCTTATATACACGTCGATGGTATCGAAGTTTTCAGTTTATAGAGTGAAAATAGGGTTGATGAAATACCAGACTGACCATCCCATTTTGCTCGTCTCGAATTGGTATTATCCTTTGTAACGGCGCCAACGTGTCTCCCACCGGGTCGGGTCTAACTACGTCGCAGTGAACGTAAGGGGCGTAAAAGCCTTGATTCACGTCGATCGTGTGCTCCGCAGCGTAGGTTCCCTCCGCGTACATGGTAGAATCGTCGTTCCAAAACCCCAAGATATTGTGGAGCGCCGGGCTTATTTCCACGACTGTATTGACACCCACGGTCGTAACGCATTTTTTAGTTCTGTCGTTGTAAGTTATCATCATAACGTCCTGCGGTATGTCGGCCAAAAAGTTCTTCAGACCGTCTATTAAGGGCCGACTATTTTCATACAATACCGGTTTCATAAAAAACGTGGAGAGCTCGACGTGTTGTTTGCTCTGATGTACTAATGTGTAACGTGAGGTGGTCTTCGGCTTGATAATCTAACGTCTTTTTACCCACATTTTCAATGTTCTGAGTCGTTACTTTTAAATAACAGCTTTAGCCTCGTACGTTATTCCACGTCTTAGGATATTGTATTTCGCACAAACCGACTTCCCACTCTCCCGTCAAATCGATAGTTTGCGGTAGCTTGGTCGTGTAAGACGTCAACGTGTTTCCCGGGAAGTGGTTCATCGACGAGTTACTCGGTAACGGCAGGTAAAACATTTTTGTTTATTTTCGGCTGAGGTAATAAATATCCTAAATTGCTGACCAACAACGCCGTCCACAATTCTCTATATTTATCGCCCGTCGTAAGATTGTATAGGCTAACTATTATTACGGAGTATATCACTATTATCTGACAAAAATATACGATCTCGCTTCTGGGAACCGACTTACCCCAGAAGCACCAACTTTGTCGCGATTCGGAATCCATAATGACGATGCGCTAACCGACGTTGCGTTTTATATCCTCTTTGGGAATCCAAGTATTGAAAGACTCGGGTTATCCGAACCATTTAACCAGTACTTTGCCTTTAGGTCGTTTCAATATTTTTCCTATCAAGTAAATATCCTGACCCGTTACTTTAGCTAGTTCTTGATGATAAAAGCTTCCCAATAACGGTTCGTTGTAGTAGTCTTTCATCATGTAAGTTACGGGTGACGTTTTCAATATTTTATCTTCTCTAAAATTCTGTAAGTAACTTTTCTCGAAGTTTCCTTTTGTTTTACTGATTCTCACATTATCGCCCTTTTGGTACTTTGGTTCGTCGGATTTCGTTTCCCCATAGAGGCGCGTCCATAGTACAATTTCGTTGTCTTTTTAACGTTCGCCGGGAACGTTTTAATGCTGCGATGGTACGAGTGATTATAGGCCGTCAGAAAATCTCGCAATACGTCGATGTATTTGTACGTGTTGCGATACGTAAAGTATGTAAACATTTTGCTTTTCAACGTTCTATTAAATTGTTCTACTATAGAAGCCTTAGTATCGGAATTGTGGGTCGTGAAAAAATGTATGCCGCGAGTTTTCAAAAAGTTTTGAAAGGTTTTTTGAGAAATTCCGTCCCTTTATCTGTTTGTAGGGCCCGGGTTTCCGACCAAGATTCAATATACGAATGAAAGCGTTCAATAAACTCTTACTACACTTATCTTTTAACGGCATTGCCCACGCGTCCTTGGATAAAACGTATATGCACGTCAGTAAATATTTATTGCCACGGTTATAATTAGCGATATTGGATAAGTCCACTAAATCGGATTGCCACTGAGCGTCTATTCCGGATACGACCGTTTTCCTGCGTGGAAAATTACGCCTCGCCGGTTTGTGTAGCGTATACGTTCTTTGAGAAGTTAGCCAATCGACGACGTCTTTTTGCTTCTCCTTCGCACTCTACCCAACGAATCGAGGCCGGCGAAACTTCCGGGTTTGCTTTGGTCGAAGTATAATTCTTCCTACACTTTCTGTAGGGAGACCACTTTACAGGGGAGCTTCAGCGTGTTTCCGGTCGTACGTGTCGAGACTCTTCGAGGCGTCTCAATACATTTACATTACCTAACAAGTCTCGAGGAACGTTGAGTTCTTTCAACGCATCTATGAAAACGTCGCTTCCTTCGACGTATCTCGATTTAGACCTATTTCTGACCACTTCGTTAACCAAATCAGTTATGTTCGTACCGGGGACTGACTCGTCTTTATATACCAGCTTCACTTTGCCGTTCCAGTTTAAAATGGGTTTATCCTTTTCAGCAATAACGCGGATTTACCCTTAGCGGCCGTTGGTATCGTCTCTAATATATCTTCGTCCGTAACGGAGCGAGCCGCTTTATCGACGATTAATCGAACTAGGGGACTACGATTCCAGTACTTGTACTGATCGTTGTACGATTGGTAACGGGATAGCACGTTGTATAGCCGCACATTTTCGCTATCGTTTAGCTCCGGCTTATCGAACACTTTCTTCATCTCGCGGTCTAATTCGGAAAGGGCTCTTACCAGCGGCGGTGGAGGACGATGATGGACAGTACGTAACATTCTGGGATCCACTAAAGCCATCTTCTTCATTGCGCGCCGAAAATTTTACCGATGACGGGTCCCAAAGCTCCCGCTAAAGCCGGTATCAAGAATGGAAGAAAACCCTCGCGCTGTAGAATCTTCTTTTTGTGCGTCAAACTCTTCTTTTTATCGGCGACTGATCGTATGTCTTTTTTGTTGCGAGCTAACTTGGTCTTCTGAGTAGGAGTCAACGGTACATTTCCTTTAACGTGTTGTCGCATATCTCGCATAGACAGCGTACCAAGTCGTTGTCGGCATTAGCGATTATGGCTTTCCTGAGTTTGGCGTCCTTCGTTCGTAATAGACTCAAAGTTTGCGCATTTCGTCTAACGCGACTTGACATGTTGCATGGATCGAGAACTTTTCTGGAATGGCGCCGAGTGGCTACCACACTCGGTATTTATGTAACTACGTAAGCGTAGGCCATGTAGTTCGGAAATATCCCCGTAAGTATACGCTTAATTTCGTCCGTCGATTGCTTTAAATCGACTATTAAATAACCGTGCGGTACGGTAGTGGCATCTCGATAGGCATCCTTCATAAAATCCGTTTTTCCGGGTGCATTTTTTTGGCGAAGTAGACGATTTGACTAGCGTCTCGCGGGTTTTTGAGTATAACTATAGGCCTATAGTGAGCGTTTAAGCTAATCGTTCTATGGTGTTTGTTCTTATCGAATTATTTTTGCACTATGTAGATAACGCTTATACATCTATGATGGGAGACTGGTGAATAATTTTGCCACTCTTTCGTCCAACTCGGACATGAGGTCGTCTATGATAAGGAGCGTATTGTCGCTAATATTTTCCAGTTCCGGCAGACCCTCTATGAACGTTACATCAGTCATATCGTCGTATAGGGGCTGCCACTCTCCGTACGCCCATACTACGAACTCGGGCGCGGGGTCTATCATCGCTTCGACGTTGGCTAATAACCGTTTAACGAAGTGACTTTTCCCCGACCCGCTGGGGCCAGCTATCAACATTGTAAATGGCGCCTCCAACTTCATACTGAGAAATGAATAAAATAAAACGGTTTTGTATTTTTATACTTTTACTAACCATATATTTACGCAAATTATATCAGTATTACTATATCAGCATTACAGAACATAATGTAGCAAAGAACTAATAATTCCCACGTAGCATAGCTAAATATGCGTGTTTAGCATAGCTAAATATGCGAATGTACAATACCTCTCAGTTCTCTCCGTCAACTTTTTAGAAGATTTCGACCTTCCCATTGCTGCGCGATTCGGTTACGGTATCAAGAACGATGATTTTTACTGGCTTAGAAACGGGATGAAACTAAGTATAATTTCCATCTGGGTAATATATATAAATTGACCGACGATGACAATCGCGTCGTTCTATTGGTCAAAACGACACTATCACGTAAGAGGAATATAATTACGCGGCGAGATAATAAGGGCATTATCTCCGTTATAATTAGCGCCTAATTGGCGGATAAGTGTCAGATAATTGGGAGCATACCCTCATATTTCTAAAGTACAGGGACATATGGGAATTTTATCCCTAGACCGTTGCCCTATACTATTCACATCTCATATATGTGATTAAATAGTTGAAATTTTTTTGCTTGCAGCAAAGTTAAATGTGTCCTCAACTAAACAAAACTGGTAGAGTCGATTTCGAGACCACCTTGAAAAATTATTGTAACGTTTTTATTCAAAATGTTACATTCACAATTTTATTTTCGTTTTGAAGATACGGCCCACCCCCTTTTGTTTTTGTTTAATATGCAAATATGTATATGGGAGGTTACCTAAAATAGGCGGCCATAAAAGGGTCCCATTCTTAGAGACTATTTGTTCATACAAAGTGCACAAATACAGGTATATCCATGTTTTTATAATTTCTGCTTTGAATACATCTAGATGTCTGGAAAGGGATCCATGGAATATTGGCGATATCAAATTTGAGAAGACATTGGCCAAAGACTGGAAGTTCCAGTCCGCAAAAAGATTTGTATTGCAATGGGTTATTGTATATTCCATAGTTTTATAATCTCGCAATGAATATCGTGTAAATGATAAATCATGTAGCATAAAAGTCTTGCCTTGTATTTTCTGATATTTTTCAAGTTTGCTGGAACTTTACGGCATGATAAAGATGACAATTATATTTATTCATAGAAAAAAATCCAAGCTACATTAATCTGAGGATAATCGCATCTAATATTGTGTTAACAAAGTGTTAATGGAGTAAATATGATACTTCTTGTATGTCAATACACATTAGTGAGCTTTCACCCAAATATCAGTGAATGTAAAGAGACTGTATTTATGTTGTGTGCACGATTGCACTGGCGTGTCTTCACTTCACATTTAATAGCAGATTTTATGATCCATGTCATTGTTCATCATCTGATGTCAGCTCTAAATCTTCCACAATGTCATCCACATTTTCCTTCACCATAGCCTCATCATTCTCATTCCCTTCTGCAATATCTTCAGTCTCCTCATTATCTTCTCCCTCATTTTCTTCACCCTCCTCGTTATCTTCATCCCCCTCATAGTCTTCATTATCTTCAGAGAATCCTAATTTTTCCTCCACATCATCCTTGAATTCACTGAAAATATATATTATTCTCATTAAGTTCGAAGTCAGTCCATTGTATCAATAATTATTTAGAAGTACAAATCTTAAGACTATGATTTAGAAAAACAAAGCTTTAGACTATGTACAGTAACTATAACAAAATAATAACGTACTTAAATATATCGAAGCTTTCAAAGCACAATTTTATGTTTGATATTCATTGGTTTATTCTAGGCTGCAATGCCGTGTTTGTAGACGGCCTATCACACTCGCATATTCACATCTAACATAATCTGATATAAATATTTGTAACACGCATTGGTAACAAATGTCACCGATTTGACGCCAAAAACGAGTATTTCACGAAATAGAATTATTCGGTGTAATAAATGGCCAATGAAATGCGCCGCTGTATTTCCCTGTTGAATTTTGTAAAATGGCTGCCGAAACGAAATCCAATGTTTGACGCTGCAAAAACAACCGGCGTGTCCATCTTGTGCGTCGTTGCCTTTTTCTAGCAGCTATGAGTAGTTCAGTCGATGCTATGACTACGCCTGCTGTCACATTTGGAAATTCAGGTTCTGAATCATCTTCATCGTCAGTTTTGTTAGGAGGAAAGTCATCGGAGTGTGATGTACAGCACACCGCCATGAAGGAAACTATGTCACGTGACACATTCAGTTCCATTATTAGCTGCTGAATTAGTACCTGCTCTGTTCAATGTCTTCTGTGACACCTGTCTTCTCATTGTTATATTTGGTACGTTCCTCCTTTAACATGAACCTGATGGGGAATATTTAATCATTGTAAGATCACTGAAACTAACAACGAAAAAGAGACAATAAAAAATGTTGATCAAAGAAGCACTTGAAATGCTTAAATTTAAGTGAGAACTTATAACTGTCGCAAAATAACTATAAACCAAAAAGCAAACAAAAACTAAACAAGATCAAACAAGAGGTCATACAGGCTTCAAAACACTCATTCATATAAAAAGCCAAAGAGGTCTACAAACACAAAGATATTAGAACAAGAGGCCAAACAGGCCTGGAAAATTTTTGTCAGGTAGAAACAAACATCGGCAGATATTACCCCCCCCCCCATTGTTCACATGATAAGCTTAACAAAATCTAAAATGCCAAATTACAGATCTCTGCAAGATTTTCTCAAACTCTTTTTTAGGATATTTTTTAAGTAAAAAAATCGCCGGAAATTAGTTACCCTGGGTCAGATGATGATGAATCTAAATCTAAAGAGAACAACCTTAGGAGAATATCTGCCAAATGACAGAGCTAAATGATAAGTGGTCTTTGATAAGATTTTTTTAGGAAAACATCAGACGGATTTTATTCACCATTTAAAAAAGTCCAGAAGGTACATGCTCTGGTATAAAAAAATCTGGCCAAATTGTAGTACGTAAGTCTATGATTTATATACCTTCTCCCCTGGGAACTTAGTTGAAAAGATCCCTCACACATTGATCTTTCACTGTTACGCCAACCACGGTTTTACCACACAATTTGCTAGCTTTATTTTATGTAATACGCGAAATACTACGAATGACATGGCTGTTCATACCCAGAAAGAGCGGAAAAACACGATACTTTCAGCTTCGTTATCTAAGTATAAAATAGAAATGTAGGTTGAAATTCGCGAATTAAAAAAGTCGGGGCGGCGCGGGAAATCGGGGCAAGTGGTGATAAAAAGGGACAATTAATTTTTATGGGTCATAATTATGGCAGAAAAAATTCATTGGAT
This sequence comes from Epimenia babai, assembly GCA_011762755.2. Taxonomy (NCBI): domain Eukaryota; kingdom Metazoa; phylum Mollusca; class Solenogastres; order Cavibelonia; family Epimeniidae; genus Epimenia; species Epimenia babai. The sequence goes on along the minus strand of WURV02170370.1, from coordinate 5,724 downwards.
AACTGTAAATACAAGAGGCCAAAGAGGCCTCAAGACGCTCACCTAAAAAAAAGAAAAGAAGACAATACAAGAGGCAAAGGAGGTGATCTTGATAATAGAAAGAGAATACAACAAGGAGACTGCCTGACATCAAAAACAAGAGGCCAAAGAGACCTGACAATAACCATTACGATACTAAAACAAGACAAGAGGCCCAAGAGGCCTCAAGACGCTCACCTGAAAAAGAGAAAAAGAGAAAGAGACAGAACAAGAGGCCAAGGAGGCCATCTTGATATTAAAATGAGAAGACCACAAGGAGACTGCTTGACATCAAAAACAAGAGGGCAAAGAGACCTGACAAAACCCATTACCATATTGAAAGAAGACAAGAGGCCAAAGAGACCCGAAAATACCAATTACGACACTGAAACAAGAAAGTATAGATTTGTGGAAAAAATCTAGGCTGAAATCACATGTAATTACCAAAATGGTGATGCCCTAAAGAAATTTGAATGAGACCTACACCTACAATATCTGCGAAATGGCAGACCTTCGCACTAAGCAGACATGCAGATACTGAACAAATCTGAAAAATACAAACCCAAGATAAATATCTTACAAATGGAAGACCGCTGCGATGGGTGGTTGAGATATTTCAAGAAAAAATAGGAACATTGGCAGAAGTTACCTCCCCTAGCTTCGATAATGATACCAAGAAGCCTCAAGACGCTCACCTGAAAAAAAGAGAGAAAAAGAGATAGAGAGAGATTAAAAAGAGATAGAAAATATTTAAAGATATAAACAAGAGGCAAAAGAGACCCGACAATATCCATACGGCACTAAAACAAGACAAGAGGCTAAAGTGGCCCGACAATACCCATTACGATACTGAAACAAGACAAGAGGCCAAAGAGACCCGACAATATTCATTACAACACTAAAACAAGACAAGAGGACAAAGAGATCCGACAGTACCCATTATGACACTAAAACAAGACATGAGGCCAAAGAGACCCGACAGTACCCATGGACAAACTCCGATCAGAAAAGCTAAGCGAACATAAGTTCAGGCGAGCTAAAAATTGACTAAATAACAAATGAGATTAAATAAACTAACAGTGAATTAGTGTATTAAAATGAGGTCCTTACAGATCACACATTAGAAAGTTTAGATGAAAATCTCACCACAGTTTATATCACACCTTTCAATTGTTGTAAAATTAAAATCATTATCACTAATAGCACGCAGAAATCATTTTATAGTGGAGATTCAATGATTAGTTAACATCATTGCTCATCATAATAGCAGATATATACATGTGTGAAGTCAATTATACAATTTAAGGAGCCTTATCAACACGATAGGCTAATTTCAGTTATTATTACAATTTAACTACAATTCATAAATAGTATCAAGTAAGGTTACTTACTGAATGTGTCCAGTTCTAGCATAAAGATTCCTGACTGTGGGAATTATTCATAGAATTTTACTGATTTATAATAGAGCAGCAAGTATCCTACTACTGTATTGTACATTTATGGGGCTCTTGCACAATACAAACTTGACTGTGTATTAGGTTACTGCTAGCAGACATCACACAGCGGGGTGTCTAGAAGAGAGTGGAATGAATGCCTGCTGTGTTAAATCCACACTACTGTACATATAAGATGCAAATACAATTAAATTACGTTACTGAAGACCCTAACTTTTAAAACAAGAGGCCAAAGGGATGTGACAATACCCATTACAATACTGAAACAAGGGAAGAGGCCAAGGAGGCCCGAAAATGCCCATTACAATAATGAAACAAGACAAGATGCAAAAGGGACCCGACAATACCAATTACGTTACCGAAAAAAGACAAGACGCCGAAGAGACCCGACAATACCCATTGTAATACTGAAACAAGACAAGAGGCCACAGGGACCTGATAATACTCATTATGATGCTGAAACAATACAAGAAGCCAAAGAGACCCGACAATACCCATTATGACACTACAACAAGACAAGAGGCCATAGACTCAGCAATACTCATTGCGATACTCAGCCCAATGGTAGACCCCTGCAAAAAGAGGTTTTTGAGACTTTTTGAGAAATTTTTAAAGAAAGAATACGAACATCGGCAGAGGTTGCTTCCCCTATCTCTGATGACGATACCATGAAACAATCTAGAAGAGACCAACCCAAGGAAAATATCTGCCAAATGGCATACCTCTGCGACAAATGGTTCTTGAAAAGAAATTTTTATTAAAGAAAAAAATACGAACATCGCCAGAAGTTACTTCCCCTATCTCCAATGAAGATAGCATAAACAAATCTAGAAGAGACCAACCCAAGGACAATATTTGCCAAATAGCAGACCTCTGCGATAAGCGCTTTTTGAGAAGAAAATTTTTTAAGAAAAAATACGAACATCGGCAGAAGTTACTTCCCCTAGCTGCGATGATGATACCATCAACAAGTCTAGATGAGACCAACCCAAGGACAATATCTGCCAGATAACAGACCTCTGCGATAAGCAGTTCTTGAGAAGATTTTTTAAGAAAAAATACTAATACGAACATCGGCAGAAGTTACTTCCTCTAGCTGCGATGATGATACAATCAACAAATTTACAAGAGACCATCCTTAGGACAATATCTGCCAAATGGCAGACCCCTGCGATAAGCGGTTTTTGAGAAGATTTTTTAAGACAATGTTAACATCGGATGGATGGATGACGAACGAACTCCTATCAGAAAAGCATAAGCTCAGGTGAGCTAAAAACTGGTTAAAGTGAGCAGTTGGAGTGGCGGATAAAGATTATATGTTTGATTAATGTTTGATTTTATTGGAATTTCACATTACAAACTGCCCAAGTGTTCTCTTCTTTGTGTTACACCATAAAAACATTGTGAATTTTTAAGGCATTAAATTAACTTCATATTGTTTTCTGATGATGACATGACTGAAAATGGGATGAGAGATGATGATTAAGTACAACTGAGACCAACTGTATACGGTAGTAGCAATGACATTCTGAGGTAATCTATGATTCCTCTAATTCTGTACACTTTTGCCCACTAACCTGAAGTATATCACCTATTTTAAATGACAGGCCAGCCTGGCTGCAGGGTATCAAGTCATCCATACTCGGGTTGTAATCATACAAAGCTCGCATGTAAATCTGAAGAAGGAAAAATATGGTGGCATTACCAAATCTGCTCTATGTGTTTCATAAGGAACCATATTGTGATTTTTCTATGGTTCTTGAAAATGCATATATTATATTAAGCACTGACTCATTTGTGAACTGGACAATTTATTAGTACAGAATTCAGGACAAGTCACATGTAAATTAGAGTGTATATAATATATTATTTCCAGAAAATATAAATATATTGCCTTTTGCTTCTTCACTATTTAATAAAAATTACGTTCCACCATTAAGTATGAAGACAGGATAGTAAAATATTACTTCTAATGGAGCAAACTAATAAAAATTAATTAAATGTTACGTAACATTTTCCAGTATGATATAATGTGCATTTTAGACAAGCCATCACGAAATGAATTCATAAATATGATGTTAATTCAGGGATTGATTCGGGTTTATTGATATACACACCATAAAACATGGAAATTATGTCATCAGTGGGTTATGAATGTAAAGCTTGGGACTAAAAAAAATTGTACAGGATAGCAAAATAAGCATAGATGTTTGATAGGAGGTATAAGCATTATATAAGATGACGGGACTACCAGGGAGTCTCTCACAATGTAGAAATACACTACAAAGTGCTTCGATAATAAGTATTCCATCACTGGAACATAGATCAATAAATGTCACTGAGGGTAACATTTAATAACAACCATGATCTAAAGCAATTTCCTCAATCACAAACAATGTCACTTAGGATAACATTCAATAACAACCATGATCTAAAGCAATCTTCTCAATCACAAACAATGTCACTTAGGATAACATTCAATAACAACCATGATCTAAAGCAATCTTCTCGATGCAGAAGGTTCCTTGATAAAGTCTTTAAAAAAATATTATTTGAATGATCATAAATTAAAAAATTAGAAATTATTTGAAAAATATAAATTTATTATTTCAACTTTAATGAGCCAGAAAATTCCGCATCAAAATCTAAAACTTAACATTTAGAATTGGAGAAGTTGAAGTAATAAAGATTATGCTGCAAGACAATGTGAATTTGCCAAAAGTAAAGTAAATACAAATTAAACAACAAGAATTAACATCAGAAAGAATGAAAACTTCTGAAAATCTGCTAAATGTTATTAATGATTAGTAAAAATTTGTTACCCATCAGAGCCTTACTTACGATTCAGTGCTAACTTTAGTCAGGGTGTGAGGGTTAACATAGTTCACTAAGTCAATAAATGAGTTACACAACAGACAAGGACCAATCAAAGGGCACCTAGGTTAGAGAGCTGAATGATTACATACCTACATAGATCTACAATGTATACTACAATTTTGTATACATGCCCAAACACACAAAACAAATAACTACTAATGGGTGGATTAGTGTGTGTGTGTCTGTGTGTGTGTGTGTCTGTGTGTGTGTGTGTGTGTATGTTGGGGGGGGGGGAATTATTCAGATATAAATAGGCATTATATATACGTTTTTACGTGAATCACAAATTATCTTCCCTTGTCCATTTTTGTATTCATTGGGTCAATGTAAGTGTTATAAATATTGCATACATCGACCAAATCCACCCACACTATGGAATTTCTACGAGCACGTCAGCCATGTTGATTCAACCAATTTATTATTGTTATTAAAAAACTGCCATTTTGAATCTCAAACTGTAAAGTACAGTTAAAACCTTCATTGTATTAAATAGACAGTTCACTGGTAAGAAAATTATTTATAAATTGAACTATTAATTAAAATGTAATTTTAGTGCCAATGTTAAGAATCATATTCTCAAATGGTGACAGCAATGTGGCTCTAATTTTTTTGTATTTCTTGGGTGTGTGAAATTTTAAATAGTAAAGTAAAAAATGAGACTGTTAGTCCTTAATATCAGCTACTGAGGCAATGACTACTGAATTAGTGAGGGTTATGTGAAATATAGTAGATTTAGTAATTTCAGAAAACTCGAATCGTTAATGCTGATATGCCTTGAGTTTTAAGTAATAGAGGTCGCATTATAGGAAATGCACGCAAGGAATGGGTTCTCACCCTCAGGGAAGGTCTATAGTCATTGTACATGTCTTGATGCGCATACACAGGCTCCTACGTATTAAACACGACTTTAGTCATTCAACCACCAACATAATGCGAGGAATATTACTTTTATTTGTAACAAAAATTAAACTTGCATTCAAAAAATGTGTAGCTAAGTTCTATATAAAGCAATACACAGACTGAAATCAAGTTGGTAAAGGTATAGACATTGAAGGTTGATGCTTCAGTCAGCCAGTATGGGGTATACTGAGCCTTTTATGTTACTGTTAAGTGAACCATATAAGAGATGCACATATAGAGCATTATTAGACAAGAGGCCCAAGAGGCCTCAAGACGCTCACCTGAAAAAAAAGAAAGAAAAAAGAGGGGAAAAAGAGAGAAAAAAGAGAGAAAAATAGAAAGAAAAGAGAGAAAAAGAGACAGAAAAGAGAGAAAAAGAGAAAGAAAAGAGATAAAAAAAGCCAAAAAGACCCGACAATACCCATTAGGATACTGAAACAAGACAAGAGGCCAAAGAGACCCGACAATACCCATT
>WURV02170359.1:0-14392 GCA_011762755.2 Epimenia babai | reverse complement strand
AATGGTTTATTATAAAAATATATTAGGGATGTAACAGGGTAATGTTGTACGTGCGACTGACATTTAATTATGAAGTAGCACCAAAACCTCGCCTTTTCCCTTTTAACCTGTATACCAAATTTCATCATGGTACACCAGTGTATACTGTAAAAATCTCACATTTATTTCTCTATGTCATGGTACACCAGTGTACGACATAATCATCCCACATTTATTTGCCTATGTTATCACATAATACACGGTTGTATGATGTGTATATAGCACCTTATTTGCATATATCATCACATGATGGTATACCAGTACATGCCCCAATGATCCGTTCATGATTAAATCTTTGAATTTTTTATTAGAAATGGCGGGTACAGACGAAGGAGAAAACGGCGAATCTTTGACGATAAAATGGATGAAGATAGCTGGGGCTGTTTCTGCATATTGGTAGGTAAAATACAGCCTATCGACTCGAATCCATTAAACTAAAACCCTAAAGATGCAACTTGCAAAAGACACCCTTTAAACTTAACAATGCAAACATTTACATCATCAAATGGTAGCCTTTCATACATTTAGTCCATATCCATGGTAATCGTACATGAATCGAATATGTTTCATTTCTATTCCATATCTTTTTGTTAATTTTTATAAATTTATCTCACCTGTTAGGACAAATTATTGTCAAAATTAAGCAGATTAGTGTAATTACATTACGGGCATACTAGAGACTGGTTGCGCTGCCGTTAGAAACGATGCTTTTTCTGTAAGAGACTACAACTAGAATTTTTTCTTCCACAAGATGAAATGACGTTTTCCTCTTTTCCTGTTTGAATATAAAGAAGGATTTGAAGGATTACAGTGCGTTACTGTAAAAAGGGAGGTAATTTTGGCTGATGTTTTCAGCTTTTGATGTTGGGCTTTTGTTTTCAAAAACCCTTGCAACAAACAGTTGGCATAATGACTAACGAGGCAATGTTGGCAACATACGGAACATCACCTCAGCAGGATTGATATTACTACCATTAATATACTAATTGCTCGTAATGGAATGATAAGAGACAGGTGTTACAGGGGTTTAATTTACGATCGATTTGGCACCTGTAGGCTATGTCCTCGGGAGATGACGAAATTTGCCGTGTTAGTGGGAAGACTGATAACCACCATGATTTAATAGCAATAAAATTCAACAGAAATGTTGCCGATGGACTATAGGCCAATATCTTTAGCTCACCTGAGTGAAGACTGCTCTGGTGGGCTATTCTTATGGGGTTTTCCTAACCATCCATCCGTTCGATGTTTTTTGGCCATTTGGTAGATATTGTCCTCAACATGGTCTTTCTGCCAATATTCTCGTTTTTATCTTAAAAATCTCACCTATAATGTCTGTCGCAGAGTTTTGTGAGTTGGCACACATGGTCCTTGCGTTAACCTCATTCAGATTTGTTTGGGGTATGATATTCTGCGTAACGGGAGGTAATTTTGGCTGATGTTTTTGGCGTTTGATGTTTGGCTTTTCTCTTCGAAAACCCTTGCAAGAAACAGTTGCCAGTTGGCAGAGATGATCCCTCGTTTCAGATTTGTGCAGGATATCAAGCAATGGAAGGTAATTATTATTCATTTTCATTTTAATAAAAAACATCTCAAATGTCACGGACCTTTGCGTTTTGGCAGACATGAATCCGGCTTGGTGATCCCCATTGATATAGTTATTCTAACTTAATTATTTAATTATTTAAATTTTTTCATATTTTAGTTTCTTTATCTCTTATTTCGCGACACACAACGATCGATTATTATATGTGACCTATGCAATACACATGTATATATTCAAAGTATTACATGTATATTTAAGGCTCTTTTCTAAACCTCATGAATCCCTTATATTTTTCTTTCAAGGCTTTTCTCCAATTGCTTAAGCTTTGCGTCATGCTTAGATTCCACATATATCATAACATCAACATGTTTATGTTTAATAACAGCATTATAATTGCTTCATACAAGTTTTTTCAGTTTAATTTTTGTCTTTCATATTTTTATAATTTATAATTTTTAATTTTTCAGTTTTCACATTTCTTTGTCTAGGTTTACTTTCGGTTTATTTTTCATTAGAGGTTTGGGAAAACATCGTAGTGCAAACTGCCAGTTCTGGGCAGACAGCTGACTTTCGTCATTTCACGCCGTTGTTTCTAAATAACTACAGACGGCCTAGATACATAGCAGACTCTCACGAATATATACTAATTAGTGATTATTCACAATCACATGACAACACAGGAAACACCAGTCACTGAGCATCTGAAACACAGCTTCAGAATCCTTTACATTACCACACTACATGGGCAACCGGATACTAATTAAGAGTGTTTAACACGGTTTTGCGGAAAAAATTTAATACTTGTTAGATTGCTATTCGATTCATGGTTTCTGAATTTGATTTTAACGTTCTAGAACCATTAATTCTCATGGAAAAGTTTTATACCCAGAAACATGGTTTTGGTTCATTATGTTAATAGGGTTAGCCAATGTAGTTCTATGAATAGATGCAAGGAAATGCACAGAAAAAAACCTATCCCTCTGATGGGACTCGAACCCACGACCTCCAGATAACCTATCTGGTGCTCTACCAGAGCATAAGTTTGTTCATTATGTTACCTTTAATAATATGATGTAGCAAGACTGGACAGAAAATATATGGACTATTAATTTGCATAAGAGTAATATCACAGTATTCTCCCCTTGTTAGCCAATTTTTCACTCACCTGAGCTTATGGTCGTTTTTCTATCACATACTCTTTTCAATGATGTTATTTGTCATGTCATAGACATTACAATTGTTTTAGTAAGTGCTAAATATGCATGTAAATAGCTAACGTTATGCTGGTTCAAAACCCTTTTATAATTTCACCATCCAGTAAGATGACTAATGTGTTATAAATTATACCGTAATTATTTAGTATGTTGTGTGATGCTAGACTAGACATCTATTCGTTTTATCACCTTATGGATATTGTGTAGATATGTATTATTCCAATGAATAAGATAAATTTAATTCTTCACTTTTGCCCTCTTGAGCCCGGATGTATTGTTACTTTTTTCAGGATTGTTTCTATTTCCATGGTCTTTTTGAACAAGTATCTCCTCAGCAGCGATGATCTCAAGGTATCTAAATGTAATTTTGTTTTTTCTTGCATCGTCTTGACGGTTAATTTTATTCGAGTTTAAGGAAAAAGCAAATTAGGCATTCATATCTCGCACTTTAAAGCCGCTTGCGATACTTGGCAAATGACGGTTTGCGAGGACTCATAGGGCGTTGGCAGCTCTATAATAGGCGCCGGTAAGCCACTCGCAAATTTACTCCCAGTCTATATTAATTTGCGTTGCCACAAAGAAATTTCACCGGCACTTATTTATGGCTAAGTCGACCAGAGCAATCAGGATGAAGTACCTTGCTCAAGTATACAATGAAAAAATGGAATGGTCTGCCCCATATTAGAATCCTCCACCTTTTGGTTTGAGCATATCGGAGAGTGGACAGATAAATATATGCTTGGCCTTAAAACGTCAGCATCAGGGCAGCAGTAGTTGAAACGCAGCTTTCATGTGAGAGGTTTCGAGTTCGACTATGTACAAACCTTCCCGCGTCTCCCACTCCAGAAAATATCCGAGATTCTCATGCTCCAGAAAGATGTCAGACAGTGGATTATTGTAAAAAATTTCAAGAGTGCAAGGAGGCAGTAATGAAAGTGCAACTGACATTTACTTCCATTACAGCAGTAGCACTAAAATTGCACTCTTTCCTTAAACACTAATATATTTGGTTTAGTGGTTAAACTGTACAGTGTATAAACATAAACGTGTGGGTTGACGTGTTGGCCTTATCATAAGTACGGCAAATACCATCGTAACACCTTTTTTGAATGACAAATGCAGATTCGCCTAAGCTTTCGTATATCAAGTATACTTCGTCAGGTGCAATAAGCCGGTAGAGGTGAGACACAGGTTAAATACTCGTCCGAAATCATACGGTAACCACAAAAAACACAGGGATACAACAAAAAGAAACCGTGGAAAGTGAAAGATGTGATAGCAAAGGGCTTAGTATCTAGACAGACAGCTACCTATATTCCTATTTATTTATACATACTCATTGTGTTGACAGCTCAACGCACCTCTGTTTATCACCTGGTTCCAGTGCGTCGTCACTATATCGCTTTGTGCGACGTTGCGTCTTGTCACTAAATACTTCCCGAGGATCGTTCGTTTTCCCGAACTTCCGCTCGATTGGGCGATACTCAAGCAGGTTCGGCACTTTTGTTGTTCGGTGGTTACCATAGATACAGGGTGGAAGGAAAGGTAAAGTATAGCATTTATAGACCACGAGTATGGAGATACGTGATAGGTAGATGTATTATTTGTAATGAAATGAAATTTGAAATGAAATTTTATCGATTTCTAGTGCCATTTTAACACATGGCTATCAAAGACACTTACATTGTACTTTGTGTTAAACGAGTATATAAAGATATGTAAATGTTTTACAACACCATTGAACCTCAGTTTGAATGACCATTAGCTCTGGAGTACATGCCCTACTACGTGTTACACCACCCTGTGGATGGTTTTATGGGAAAGGTTGTGATAATCCTAATCTTAATATCTAGGTCTTAATTAGAAGTAAATGTGTCTTCAGATTAGGCAGACATCAGCAACTTGTACTTCAAAGTATTGACGAAATTCGCCTTAAAACAATGTCATCAATATACCTTAGAAATTGCCGACTTTGCGAGCCATTATTCATAATTAGTAATTCTATATGAAATGTTGGCATATGTTTTATAATCTGATTTCAAAACTTAGTCACTGAACCAGAGAGCTGCATGTAACATGGTGCAGTGTTGGAATGTAACAAGGTGCACTGTTGGAACCATTGCTTTTTATGTGAGAGATTGAGATTTCAAATTCGTATATATACTGATTTTTTTCTACGCTCCCACTATATAAAATGTGCCACATTTCTGCATTTGACAAATTCATAAAGATTCAATTAACGTGGTTTTTGTGAATTACCTGTATAATTAGGGGATTAATACAATGAGTGCAACAGTGAAATCGCCTCCACTCATCCCATAATTTCACCGTATGTCGCAGGTCTTGCCGCTATCAGCCGTTTTTGTGGGCATGATCATCTTCAACAATCTTTGCCTCAAATACGTTGGCGTGGCATTCTATTATGTTGGTCGTTCGCTCACCACAGTCTTCAATGTTGTGAGTAACTCATGGATGTATATGTAAGGATAACTTTTCAAATTCATATGATCACTGATGAGTTGTAACTATCTATTCGGCCCGTGGGTGACACCCCATATTCACAGAAAGATTTATCTGCACTACTAACATGCCTGGTAAAACTAAAGGGTAATTATGATTTTCTAGATGATTTATGAAAACCACGGGGCAGCAATACACATGGGTTGCAGACTAGTGGCGTGCAAATGTCCGTATCGCAAATAGAGAATGAATTTCACAACCAACTTTCAGATATTCTCCTACCTCATCCTCAATCAGTCCCAGTCAATCCCTGCGATTACATTCTGTGGTGTGATCATTGGTGGGTTTGCATTGGGCGTCGACCAGGAGTCTCTTGTCGGGACATTCTCCGTCATTGGGGTAATCTTCGGAGTTCTTGCCAGTTCGTGCGTCGCTCTCAACTCCATCACCACGAAGAAGTTGCTCCCCGTCGTTAACGGCAACATATGGCGGCTGTCATTCTACACGAACTTTATCGCTAGTTTTTTGTTTATCCCGCTTCTTATATTATCCGGAGAATTGCAGACGATTTTTTCGTTCTCGCGTATATTAGATCCGATATTTTGGTGTTTCATGCTTATCGCCGGAGTGTTCGGCTTCGCGATGGGCTACGTCGTCGGTTTGCAAATCCAGTTGACATCGCCCCTGTCGCACAACGTGTCCGGGACGGCTAAAGCGTGTTTTCAGACGATTCTCGCGTGCGTTTTGTTCCATGAGGTCAAGTCGCACATGTGGTGGGCGAGTAACGCTATCGTGATGCTGGGCTCAGGAGGGTACACCGAGGTGAAACGGCGGGAGATGAAAGCGAAACAGTGTGGCAGCAGTAAAACCGTAGCATCCGGACTAAGCAAAGCCTAATTCCTCGTTAAAAATGATATTGCATACATTCCTGGTCTGTGTATGTATGTATGTGCCAGCAGCAGGTTAGGATTAACTAATTTTTTGGGCCATTGTTGTCTCTCTATAAAGCTAGTCCAACAGTCTCTGGTTAACGCATCAAAGGGATTAATCTTATTTGTGATGGAGTCGGGGGAGGAGATGGTAGTATCTGAGAGGGTCTGGGTAGACCTTGGAGTGTGGTTCTGTAAGGGCTTATACCCTCTGATGTGCCTGTGTTTTAGATGACGTCAGGATCGGCTTGTGATGTTTACTCCTCCACTATCTTGTCTTCTCTTTGTAAATACTTATCAAGAATCACAGACATAGCGGAGTGTACGACCCATTGTGGGCATTTAGAGCCGAAAGCATGAATGGACGAAGATCAACTGTCTGCTGTGGGTTTCTCATTACAGTGTTTCCGTCACCCCTTATAACTGGAGTTATCTATCCCTTTGTCATGTTAATTTAAGCACATGGGCTAGCATTGTGAAGAGCCCGAAAAAAAACTGCCTACAAGACGATTACCCTGTGAATCAGCTTACTACTTTTGAACTGTCCACTAACACTGGACAGAGAGTTGACATTCCCCCATTCACCCAACTGATTCCAACCGCCCACAGACAGCCTATATACGTCGCACTTAACAACACTAAATCTGTGATCAATGATTATTTACAATGATGTGACAAGATAGCGGAAAGGTGAGCGCTGTAGAGACCATCCGGTGAGCATCCAAAACTCAGTCACCTCAGATGGAAGTAGGCCTTAGATACCGTATATACTCACTTACAAGACGACCTTTTTTCCACCAAAAACCTAGATTCAAAGTGGGGGGTGGTCTTCTAAGTGAGACTATAATTATTTCCAACCATATCGTCGTCCGCAGGCGGCAGGTAACGTTTCGCATGATAGACAGGTCTGCGTATAACATAGCGGTTTGATGGCGTATGTTGTTTTTACTGTATATTGTTGTAGCGGAGACTTGTTTGTTCATTGTTTCCTGTCTGTTTCACAGTAGACAATGCGTGGGACAGTCGCAATTAGATTTATTTACATTTCCAGTACTGTATTATGAATAAAGGTTTGCCTCGTCTTATAAACGGGTCAATGCTAAAATTGACTCTTGTGTTTCTAAAGTCAGGGGGTCATCTTATAAGTGAGTCGCCTTATAAGCGAGTATATATGGTAACTACGCTGCAAGAGCCTTTCAGATCTTCATGGGCAATTTGGATTAATTTAATTGCTGTAAAACACCCCCGTTAGTATGCACTATATTTGGGATCGGTCCAGTCTTCCGGATTCAATTCCAGTGATTTAACCATTACATTCTGCTCTCTCAAGTTGTGGATGCACTAGTGGTCAGAAAAATATCAAAGGTAAATGTATATAAATCATAAAATTGCTACCTTGTGTAAAACTAATTTTGCCATGATATTATCCACCAGATGAACTTATTCATTTTTGTGTGCTGTTTCTTTTATCCTATATAGAGTGGCCTAAAATTGTCAAGGTCAACAAATGTTAGTCAAAAGTCTTGCACATGTGAATTTTGTGTGTTTATAACTAAGTTCCTATATTGCAATAGTTGATGCGCCAGTAAAATGCACTTAATAGGCAACTGTTATTTTATAACTGTTGGTATCCCAAGAAATACATAATTATATGTCTACATAACCGTGAATTATTTTTTTATTAACTGCATGTGCCTGTCAAGTCATCCGATGGGGTGGGACTACGAATCAGGCTATCTGTAGATTGTATGTGTCAATCTTATAACTATTTAGGTGACGTATGGACACATAATTATGTTAACTAAATGTTTGCAACTCTATATCATCACTAAGACTGACAGCTATGCGAGCATAAAAGCTTCAACGCAAAATTTCGGGAATAGTTCGAGAATGCCTATTGACCATTAATAAAAAAATTAAATAGAGATGATAACATTAGTTTAAGGTAGGTTCCTAGTAACTTCAATATAGTGGTCAATGAGGAAGCAGCGCAAGACGCAGTATGGCAAAGGACCCAAAGCAAATTTCACTCATTGCCCAAACTGCTATAACAAACAAATGACATTAGCAAACTATCTGCAAAACAACGGGCAGCACGACTAGATTGGCGTCGAGCACATCTGACTCTGCCTTCTTCGTGCTTACGACGTACCGAGACCATATTAAAACAATGCAAAAAGACATTAAAGGGTCAGAGGCATTCTAATTGGTCACAATCTGAAACGGCGCCCCAATACAATCAAAACATGCGACACTGGTTTTCCCGAAGTTCATGTTGGCGGAAGAAACTCCAATCCACTACATTGGCTCATGTGTAGTTTACTAACGATCACGAAACTTCCTGCTCCCATTACAAACTTCAATGACGTCCAAAATGTACCAATCAATTGGATTGTTAAATTTCCCAACAAAATAGGAAGATTCAGAGACAATCCCGTCAACACAATTGACAGTTAACGATCGTTTTACCAAATTACGTCTAAAAAGCACACACTTAAGACCAACTTGGGATAGGGCCAAATCTGGTCAACACAACGATTTTCTCCAAATCGGCCTATCGTTACATAGATAAAACCCATGTGAGCATAGGTTTTCATTAAGCATAGTGACTCAAAATACTACAGGGTGTCCTTGGTAATTGCACTGGAAATTTTAGTAAGGTGTGTGACAAAGGTGTTCCAACGCCGCTTGGCAGGCGCTTTGGTGTTTTAAGTTAAGCCCCTGGGTTGTCGGTGCCTGCATTGTGAATTTTAGAAGGATGTGTGGCAAAAATTAACTCTGCGGGAGCTTCTGCGTATAAATGACACAGGGTTTTCAGAGCCTGCAACATAAACTTGAGGGGCGTATCTAAAGAACGTTGCAACGGAAATGTAGACCACCAACTCTATTGTAATAAACTGTGGTCGTGATAAATAGTCTAGAATTAAGACTGCGGGAAGGCCTAGCTTAGACTGAGTCTCGTGCCTAATCCGTGTTCAGATTCTGAATCAAATATGTTTAAAACAAACAGAATCCTGATGTATACTCAACGAGTTTACGTTCACAAGACACCAAAATTTCACACTGCTCAGTACCCTCCTCCCCTCAACAACTCCTCTGGGATTAAAAATTACTTACTTGTACACACCATATACAATGTAAAAAAATGTGCATATAGTTATTGTTTCTATAATGTGTATACTATTGTAAAATTTTATATTGCGTGTATTTCAATTGTGTTTATTGTACAAAGCGTCCCAAAAATGCAATTTTTTCGACGACCGGCTACAAACTTAAAATGTAACGAGTATACATGATATGGGTATCATTAGATAGTCCCGCTATTTCTCTTTAAAAGAAGCTATAAAAAATTAAAATCCAACTTTTGTCGGAGATATGGATATTTTCCCGAGATAGGTCTTGGGACGCTGTGTATAGGCCTTTCCTTGTCGAATAAAACAATTATAAAGAGAAACAAGACTAATAAGTGTTTCACTCGTAGATTAAAATTTCGAATTTAAATAAGGGCTTATCATTACTAGATGCACCTTTACTACCGTAGTTATGAGTTAAACTTCAATTTTTTTTAATATGACGTCAATAAAATACACAAAAAAGCCTTTGGGCGCTATGGTTAATACGCCAAATACCTGATGATTGTATCAAGGAAAACCTTATCTCTTGGGTTTTTCCGTGATAAGGACGAATAGTTGCAAACTTTATTTTGTTCAAACGAGAATTTTAACAGAAACAGAGAATCACATAGGTAACTGATGACAAAATTCATTACTCGGCGATACAACTACAAATGAATATTGTTTAGTACTATGGTAGCTTTTAGCGGATGTGATGCGTGGGCTTTAAAGTCATATGACATTTCACGTGATAAGTAGACAAGATGGCGAATGCTACAAATTTCGTGCTTTCTGTATTTTTAGTGATTTTGTTCTTCGTGTCCGGGGTGGCGGCCTTCGACGCAGGTGATGCTATAGCATTGGTCATTGGGCTGGTGTTGGGAATAATCGGAATATGCGCATGTTTAGGATATTATGCCAGACGAAGAGCGTCGTAATACAGATTTTTACCGGATGATATGCGATGGAGAATTCACAGTGATTATTAAATATTAAAATGATTTGAGCCGTAGCCCGTTTTTGTTTAAATATACACAACTGAATTGTTGCTATTCCTATTTACAAGATATTTTTCTGCGTCGAGTACATTCACCGGATTTCATTTGGACTGTGCATTCAAGTTGCATTATAAGTTCCTGTTGATGAAGCCAATTTATAAAAGCCGTATTTTGTAATTTCGATGATATAACTGCTACGTCTCACAACATCACTGCATCGTCGCAACTTGTGCTCAGCTATTCCCACGTCAACGTACTATAATTTCTATATTAGAGTATAACACATGGATGAAGTGACAGTTCCTCATCAAAAGTAAAGATGCATGGTGACAAGTAAAGATGCATGGTGATAACACAGTTTCTTGCACATGGAACTATCGAATGGATATCATAACTGACTACATCAGCCATCATCTCCCCAGATATATGAATCTTATCATCACCAAGTGAAACACCGCGTGTTTTTCGATACACCATCATATATCAGCATCAACGAAGAAGCTAAAGACTAGTATTCAGCCATAACTACTATCTATATCAACAGATATGCAATTATTAGATCAGCGTGGCGGCTATTTTTCATCTATTAATGTATGAGTCAACATGCAATGGCAATTTAAGTTCGTATTTTCAGCTTCAGCAAGTCACATATTTTTAATATGAATTTTATAAGTTGTTGAATGAGGTATTAGTTATGAAGAAATATATAGTAAGGCTAATCGAATGAATAAAAATTGTGGTGCGGATAATTAAACAACTTATTTAATATTAATGTGAGGAACACATAGTAGTTCAGGAGTAGCTGCACAGAGAAATAGTCCATGCAAGAAACAAGCTGCTATCAACAAAATTTAGTGTCACATCGAGTCTCCCATCCAAGTGACCCCTCACTAATTTACTTACCGAGTGTATATTAATTCGGGCTGCCACAAATAAATTTCACTGGACTGTATATACTCGCTTTTGTACCTACCCTGCCATATATACTGTATACTACCCTGCCAACCAGTTATAGCTATAGTTTATCTTTCATTTGGGAATTTTTATACACCAACAATAAGTATGTATGCTGTATTCACTATATAATACAATACTGTGAAATAAGCAACAAGATGATAAATGAACGAGGCTTGTTTTCCATGATAAAACATTTGCATAATAAAACATTTAGTTGGCAAAAATTTGTCGTCTCACTGATAAGTCGACCCCCTAACTCTGAAGGTCAGTTTTTATAGAAAAAGTCAACATATAAGCGAGTATATACGGTACTTATTTTTGACTAAGTCATCTGGAGCAATTGGGGTAAAGTACCTTAGGTAAAGGATGCAACAGAAATACACAATTGGAATTGCCCAGGATTTGAACTTCTGGTTCGTAGTCTGAAATTGAACCACCCAAACTGTCCCGCTCCCGTAGCAGCCTGTACGATTTCCTCGTCTTTTGCTGGCATAATTAGAATTCTAAATATCGGTGTGTTTTAAAGATGTTATATACCTTAATGGACGAGAGGAAGGTTGCTTTCGGGTCTTGCATTCAGGACCCAACCAAAGGTACACGTGTTCTGGCGTATCTCTTACTTGGTCAGAGAATTGATATTCAAGAATGTTTCACAAAGAGCCGTAGTCACTAAGCTTTGTTTGAAATTTGTTAGAAATTTCGGTCAGTAATTACTGATAATTATCGAGTTGAATTTAGCCCTACTTTTAGTTGTTTAGTTTTATTACTTGATTTTAATATAGTAAACGCAGTCACATGACCTGGGAGCTGCATGCGACATATTGAATAAGTTGTGGGCTGCAATTTGGGGAAAGGAAAAGAGCACTACGATAGACGCTCTCAGATGCAGTATACAATGAATGTTTATGGTAAAAGGTGAAGTACCGCATTCATAGACTACAAATATCAGAAAATAAAGGCTCTCGGATGCGGTTTACATCAGCGCAGATTCAAACTCTTCGAAAACCACATACCACCCGTGAATTATATTAAGGGTCTACCGATATTGGAGATTGGGGATGAATAATTTGCTGGGTTCATCAAAGAAACGCTGGCCAGCCCACGGTTTCACTATGACAGTTCTGTCCTAATTGTAGAGCGCTTTTTGACTTGGAGAAAGTAAAGATTCATAAGTATGTATGTATGTATGTAGTTATAGGCTGACTACCAAGGTAATCATTGTCTAGGCCATCCCTGGCCCTCTACAAAGCTAGTAGCTACAAATGTGGTTAACACGACAAATTGACTAGTCTCACTAGTAAGGGCTGAGGAAAAACATCCGTAAACACACATTGAGTCTGGGCAGAGTCAGGGGGCAAAAGTCCATCACTTTGCAAGGGTTGCCCAGACCCCATGGACCTTAAGAGGTTTAAGGCAATATCTGCCTGCCACAGGTTGTATACTATAACAGGAATTGAACCAGGGTCCTCTGCATTCAAAGTCAAGCGCTCTCATTACGCTAACTACCCTCCACAAGGTTCATAAGTAGTTTACTAGTGTTGGATGATCCGTACATTTCGTGAAGACAGCCAGTGGACCAACAGTTGCGGAACTTTCCAAAGCTTTAAAGTGTCCTATTTCAAATGGTTGTTACCCGAGTCAATCAATATGTTTTACCTTTACTTTTCATAAACAATATGGCTAATGCGGCAAAATGTATGTATATTTAAATTAGCCATCTAAGCAACCTAATTTTAACATAAATCCGTTTTAAATATACGTAGAAAGTAATTAACTCGCCTAAAAGCTGTTTTGTGTTCTTACGTATATGGTCAAAATAAAATTTAGGACTTGTAATATGATTTATTTTGTCAATACATACCCGCACTATAAAATTGCTTTATTGGTTTTGGTGTATATTGCATACTAAATATATTATTTTGATTAAAATAACCAGAAATTATCATTGTGTTACGTATTTTTTTGTGAATTATTTCGTTTATTGATCTACTTTGGTGGCGTATACTGTAGAGCAGTGGACAGCAACCTACGGCCCCCGAAACAGGGCCAGCCCGTGGGTTGTTTATGTATTTTAAAAAGTTAGTGAATCCAGTACGTGGCATGTCAAACGATTTCAATGACGACCTCTATACCGTAGAGTCATGGCAATTAATTAGGAGAAAAAGGAAAAGGTGAGGAATTAACTGGGACAGAAAGGAAAAGGTGAGATTAATTGAGCGGGTAATTATGAGAAAAAGGAAAAGGTGAGATTATTTGAGCAGTTATTTAGGATAAAAAGGAAAAGGTGAGATTAATTGAGCAGTTATTCAAGATAAAAAGGAAAAGGTGAGATGGAGCAGTTAATTAAGTTAAAAAGGAAAAGGTGGGATTAATTGAGCAGTTATTTAGGATAAAAAGGAAAAGGTGAGATTAATTGAGCAGTTATTTAGGATAAAAAGGAAAAAGTAAGATTAATTGAGCGGTTAATTAGGCTAAGAAGGAAAAGGTGAGATTAATTGAGCAGTTATTGAAGATAAAAAGGAAAAGGTGAGATGAAGCAGTTAATTAGGATAAAAAGGAAAAGGTGAGATTAATTGAGCAACTAATTAGTATCAAAAGGAAAAGGTGAGATTTTAGCGCTACATTATTAATGGTAGTAAATGTCAATCGCATTCACAATATACCCCCCTTACACCCGTAAAATTTTTTACAACTCAGGTCACGGCATATCTTTATCGATATTTAAACATGAAAACGTTTTTCATTTTCTGGAAGGTGCTTGAAAGAATCCTAAGTTTGCCCGGATTTAGATTCGCAACCTCTCACCTGATAGGCCGTGTTTCAGCACCACCTGCATAACTGCTGCCTATAATTATCTATCCCAATTGGATTATCAATTAATTTCATATTCGTTAGTCGGAGGTCAGGTGTTATTCTTCATCAGTTTGTCGGTATTATAAACTAAGGTGAATAAATAATTCATTTGAGGGTAAAATTTTTACAGCGTAACCCGAAGCTGGCGAAGGTAAGGGAGATAATTATGCCGAGTAGTGGCGGTTGTGTACTAAAAGGCAGGGAACACGGTAGCATCATTAATATAATGAGTGATCGTCAGTGATGACTCGGTAAATACCGAGACAATTTTGGGATTCTGCCA
>WURV02170348.1:0-14393 GCA_011762755.2 Epimenia babai | reverse complement strand
GACCGCCGAAAGGCGGTCGCTTAAGACGAGTGGTCGCTGTATACGAGTGGTCGTTAGAGCAGGTTTCACTGTACTTAAATTATATCATTTTTTATGCATCACCCAAACAAATAGCCTCGATAGTCACATGTTTTTCACATAACTTTCATTTGGGCCTCTTAAGAGACAGGCCGTTGTAAATAGAAGGACTAGCTGTACAAGGACTGGTAATAATGTTCAACTGATTGCTGTAATTAAGACTTAGATAGAGATAGCGAAAGGAGACAAAACACAAGTAGGGGTAGCCGTGTTAGTCTATATTAGTAAAAAACAAGGAAAAGACGGTAGCACCTTATGTGACTAACAAAAGGAGACAACATACTCTTGTGCCGAATTCACTGAGCTTACACGTCATTCTGAGTACCAGCCATTCTGGGCACATTTGTTATCTAAAAATTCTGATAAAGTAATCGAAAATAACCATCACGATGGAATTCATAGTTCAGTTATCTCTCATGCTTTCTCAAACTAAACTGGTATTAGTACTGTTAAATCAGTCAATAAGCAAGTTGAACATATTATACCAAGTATACAGTATACACGTAATGGTGAATTGTGCTGCACTAAAAACATTCAGAATAGGGCAATGATTAAAATGACATTGCGTCCATCGATCTTAAATGTATAAATCTTCAGACACGTGTGCCTGCACCGTTTAGCAACCAGATGATATTTGGCCGTATGTGGCGTTGTTTTGCGAAGTCAGATATTATCTCCGGTGTAAGGAAAAACGAGAATGAAAAATAAAGCTTTTATATGCGTTTCATGACAAGGACAATAAAGTCGTTGTAAGGAGAAAACTATTTTAATGCACACGTGGCCATGTGTGGGCTGAGAGTCTCATGGCTTGTATGTACGGAGAAAGAGTGGTTTTGTCTCTAATTATTCCAATAGTTGTTGAGAGTGTCATTGACCTTTAACTATCTTGAGAGTCAAAACAGACTTGAAACTGCTAAAAAACCGAATTAAGTATGTAAAATGAATGTAATCATGATTGAGAACGATCGTGCATCACTATATCTGTGATGTATTCACAATAGATGAAAACTCCAATCTAGCCAAAAAAACCGGTTTATTATAGATAAGATCTACATAGAAATCGATTTATAATAATTAATATATGCATAAAAAATCGTCTAATAATATGTAGGATCTGCATAAAAATTAGTTTATCATAAATATAATACGTATAGAAATATAAGTGTATTATAGGAAACATCTGCATAATAATATGTATATTATAGATAGATGCGCATTAAAATTGGTTTAATATAGATGAGATTGGCATTAAAAATATCGTGTTATTAGAGGTAAGATCCCGATCAAATATGATATATTCTAGGGGTTGCAATAATTGTGGGTTTGTTCTAAATAAGACCTGCGTAACAAATCAGGTCATTTATATGTAAAATCGCCTATTTGGGCGACCTACATAACTATAAGACTAAGTTATACCTATATAATGATAAAATATATATTTGGCGACAATCCAGCAGAAGCACAACAGAAACACTCCACCCACAATTTACATCAGTTCGGCGTCTTCAGCTAATCCGTAGAATATCGTCGTTTTGTCATTCAGGAGTTCGGACGGCGAATCAAACTCTGCGATCGATCCTGCATCCAACACCATGACTCTGACGAAAATGATCGCGATATAATTAAAACAGCAGCCGCTAACTGATAGAACTTCCGACTTAACAGTTGTCTGTCTTTTCGTACATTAATTTTATCAGTGAAAAATGCAGCGTTGGAGAAAAGAATGATCAAGAGTGACGGTTACGAGAGTCCAGGGTATTTAGTATACACACAAGTGCAGTTAGCCGAGTAGATGGTCACTAGGGTTAAATCCACAAAACAATGATGTATCAGTAGCTAGTATGCTAACTGGCATTAGTCCAGCAAAAAGCGCTTCAAATTCCAATAATCCATGGGGTCAATATAGCCCGTGAGGTGTGCTTACGGAAGGACACAATTATTCCCTCTGGGAGTGTGTCATATCCTTTCTGTCATATGTCTGTATGGCGATGAGACATTGCTATGTCGGCATCTCAGTCTAAGCAATCGTGAAATATTACATAGAATATATTGTGGAGTGTCTGACAGATTTAAGCTGTCTGTGGGTGTTTGGAACCGGTTGTGTGTCTCAAAGGTCATCTGTCTGCTCTGACTCGGGGGCAGTCATTAGTGTTCCCCACTATATCAAAGGGGTACAGGTGCTTAGTGGTTAGATTATGAAGGAACAAGGGGTGACAAAAGAGACGAATGAAATCCGTATACCCATCTTACCTGTGGATGTTGCCACCCTCTACGGATTCATTGTTCATTATATCGGTCAAGGTTGCTACAAATGATTTAGACCGAACGTATGGAGAGCTAGACTAATTTAATCATCGATATATAAGTCGAATATAATATATACAAATGGTGAGAATATAGAATGGGGGACAACTATAAATGCTAAGGATGAACTGACCTGTCACAATCCATGATCGTGTTGAGTCTGTGAGCGATCGTAACCACTGTACTGTCGCTGAACTCTGACCTAATCGTCTGCTGAATCACGTCGTCGGTTTCTATGTCAACAGCCGCAGTTGCCTCGTCTAGAATGATAATCTTGGTTTTTTTGAGAAGAGCTCTCGCCAAGCATAACAGTTGCTTCTGGCCAACGCTGTAAAAGCAACAGCAACTGATGAAAGACGGCATCCTTGTAAATATCAGGTCCTCTAATACGATAATTCTGTTAATATTACACAATTTACTCATAAATTCTACTTAATATCATTTCACTTATTCTCGCCGCATTTATCACCCAGTTCGATTTTGAGTTAATCTGTATTAAATCACACTTACGGTAAATTCACAGTGTCCTTAATAGCCATGTGTTAAAAGGGCACTATTAATCAATAAAATTTCATTTGTTTTCTGAGTGCACATTTATCTAGCACTAACATATGACTGATCCCTTAATATCAACATAGAGACACAAAACGGATATATGTGGCAGTGAAGTAGATCATGAAAGAACATGGGTAAAACGGGTGATACCAGTATAGGCATCCGACCTGAGGTTGCTGCCGCCCTCTCCGCACTCATGATCCAGTTGATCAGGCAAGGTCGTGACGAATGATTTCATACTGACTGTATCGAGGACTCGCCAAATCTGGTCATCGGTGTATAACTCGAAGGGATCGACATTCATTCGCAGTGTTCCAGAAAACAACACGGGATCCTGAAATTAATCGATGGTAATTGTCTAACATTATTTCTTCTGTGCCATTTTAAACACTTCCAAGCCCTCTACCCAACCCCTGATAAGATACACTTTAGTTTGTGTATGTAATTGACCGTTACATAAGGTATCAAAGACAATACTTTTTATTTAATGTAACTACTTTTAATAATGAGTAGTCTTCCCATCAACGCCATGCTTCATCATCTCAACAAACTTGATCGCCAGCTATCAAAGGTTTTCCTTCATTTTCTAATTTCCCTATATAGATATGCTTAAGGATATCATTGAAATAAATAAAGGGAACAATATGTTGTTATTATATTTAGATATATACTTAGATTGGATTTTTATACCGTTAGGCTTACGTTGAGTAAGTTAATACCAATTTTGTAATTTGAGCTGTCCCACAAAGGTTAAAAGCAAAAGGTTACACACACTCTATCAAGTGACTGTTTAAAAACCACTGTACATGGGTATTCAGATATGAGAATTTAGTGCTCGGTCATGTATATAGTTAGAGCGGATTTTTACTGCCTGACATAGTTTATAAAATTACTTGATAATACGGCACAAAGACTGATTTAATGGATATTTATTGGTTATGGATCAAAGCTAAACTTATTTTTTTCGGTACACCACCTGAGGGAGGATAGTAAGACGTGAACGGAGATCATAGAGACCCATATCGGCTATGGATCGACCATCTATTGTGATGCTCCCCTCGGCCGCCTCGATAATTCTCAACAGAGCCAGGGTAAAGGATGACTTTCCCGCTCCGGTCCGTCCAACAACACCGACCTATCGCGTAAAGTGTGTCAGTTATATAAAGCAGGACAACATTGAGGAAGCAGGTCCGTGATTAGTCCAGTATCGTATGTCTGCTGTCAAATCATTGGAAATTTTTAAGGGCGCTACAAATAGGCAGCACGCATAGCCTTAAGAGCAAAAGTTTAACGACAAAAAGATAGGTCATGAGTGTTTGGTGGGCCGAATAGATTTATACATGGGTAGAATGGGGATTGGTCATAGATGCATTCGTGAGCGAAAAAAGAATTTTGAACATTTTGCAGGACTTTCTAGATAACTAGTGGCGACGCAGAAGTACCACGGTGATGCATTGACGATAAGAGCTAAAGCTATTACCCATGCTGCATATGGCGAAGCATTTGAAGGTGCAGAATGTGGATATTTTGGAGGATTGAACAGAGGGGCACTACAGTTATTAAGGAAATTGATTATAAAGGAGAGAGTAATAGTGTCAGATGACATAAGGATCAGGCATATGGAGACGGAATTGATTCTTCTAAGATAATAGTGACCAGATTTCAGAGTTTTGAGAGGCATGGTTGTGAAATTTTGAATTGGAATTCCTAACGCATTCAGAAGGATAACAAGCGGTATCGAGAAAGTTGTTTGGCATGTTAGGAGAAGGGCCATTGCGGAATTATAGAAGATTTAACCAACAGTTGTTTTATCCGGATAGATGTGAAGTTTGTGGAAGTCATCCAGCAAGGGATCTCCTCCAGGCAAAGTTGAATTTTTAAAATGAAATTTTGAAGGCTGAAGGCATTATCAAAAACTGGTAATCGAATGGCAAGGGAAATCGTGTTTAGAAATCACATTTCCTAGTTGTGGCGTGTATGTGATTTAGAGAAGTAGACCGAGAACAGAATCTTGAGGAACACTACCGTCAAGGCTGGAAGAGTGAAAAAGAATGAAAGGAAAGATCTAATCTACAAGAATAATGACACGTTAACCGGAGCCAAGACAGTTCCTGTTATAGGAAGCGAATACAACTGTATCAATAAGGTTGACACGATTGATAGACGGACTTATTAGTATAATAGTGACCACATTGTCTAAGGAAAACGCTATTTATTTTCGCGATTATCATCATAATTAAATATAAAATTAATTCGTAGAATAACAATGCTAGCAACAAAACAGAGTAAAAGGCATATTGCCCAGGGAATCAGATAAGAGTCAATTAATAAGATTGAATAATAAAAATTTAATAACGCAGATATATTTTTAAGTCACCATGCATGGTCAGAAAAATATTAATTTTCGTTCTGGTTTGGTAAATATGAACCAGTATACCGATACCCCTGACACTAACAAATCACTCATAAAAGATTCTCTCAACCATTTACACATCGGAGAGATACAGTATTCGGAAACAAATTGAATTTTGATGATCATTACCGAAAAGGCAGCCCATGGATGTGTTTTTGGTTACAAGTACTGAGGGCTAGGTCGACTAGAGCCAATAGGATTCGATAGCATAGCAAATGTTAAAATGGAAAAACACCATTGCATTACCCACGATTTGAATCATCTGGTCTGTAGGCCAATGCCCTCCCAGTTGAACAGGTGAATTTCCTGTGTTATCACAAGGTCAAACTCACATACCATTATGACTTGCTAACGTTTAATGCCAAAGAGCTGTGGGTCATAAAGATCGAAATTCTATGTGGGCGTGATAAGCATACAAAATTTCGATAATTAGTAGGACTTCAATTTTTAACTTTGATATATGTAAACAAGGTTACAAAGGCTTAACTGTAAGCAATGTACATATATACACAGGCTTCGCCACAAAAATGTAACTAAAATTAATCTTATATAACTTTTTATATTTTTATATATTTATCTCATTTTTTGTAGTATGTTGGGAAAAGATGAAATTTCATAAGATAGTTCAACTAACCACTCAGTATATCGTGTGTTTGATTAGAGCATATGTTTACAATGTTTTCTCTGCGTTCTATGCACTCACGAATCCGCACCAAGAGTTCCTGATCACCGCCTGTAAGGTCTCCGGTGAAGTGTTAGTCCTAAGCACGCGCAGTATGCGCAGTAGCACCGTCTTGGTGAAACCAAAGATTTTCAACGTTTCATACTCGTGGCCAAGACACGCAAAAATATAAATTAATTTGGAAAAACATAGGTTTTTTGGTATTTTTAGTCTAAATGACTGTTACAAATCAAATCGTAGGCCAGTGCATATACAGATACCTATTACGGGGGTAAATCTATTAGGGGTCTACTGCGCGCTTGTCGATAGCGCGTCACTATTGTAAGATTGAGACGCGAGGCTCATTTAGGAACTTGTAGTGACAGCTTGCAGTCAATGGTTCCTTGTTAATATTGCCCGACTATTACCTACATTGAGCTTTTTTGTGTAGCTGCGCGCTGGGCGCGAGTGTTCACACAAGTTTAGAGCGTCTGGCTCTCTACCAGTTTCGCGCGGTCGCTGTATTGTGTCGGGCTATTTTCGTAAATTATATTATCAATTTTGTGTGCTGCTTGCATCCTTTATGTGTATAAAATCCCATTGGTGTTATACCTAATAAAAGTGAATATCATCATTATTATTTATATTTTTGTCAGCGAGTAATACTATTTTGGTTGCTGGCTTCGGTTTTTATGAGGTGTTAATCAGTCTCGGGTATATATAGTGGACGACTTATGTTTTCGGGGCACACAGAGTAGCCTGCATCTGCGAGTGTGGATTGCTGTGTGTCAGGCAAGGTTCCCTACTTGGACGTGGTGAAGAACTACCCGTCTGGGTACTTACGCTCTAAGTTATCTAAGGTTATCGTCTGTGTTCGTATAGGCGTATGTTCTACGTCTGCCAGCTAGGTGGTGGTCAGTGTAAAAGGGCCCACTAGCGTCGTAGTGGTTGCACTGGCGTAATATCCGCCAGCTGGTATTCCATCCGTTAGTTCGCCTGCGTGGTGGTAGACGGCGAACAGGCGGGAGACGGTAACAGGTAAACTTGCAAGAGGTTTGTAGTCTGTCAGCTAGCTAGGTGGTGGCCAGCGTAAAGGGCCCACTGGCGTTGTAGTGGGGTAGTGGCGTAATATCCACCAGCTAGAATACCAAGCGTTAGGTCGCCTGGGTGGGTTGACAGGGTATAGATACGCCCTGCGAGGGCGTTGGTAGAATAAGTTAGGAGGAATACACTGCAGTGTATTGCGTCGATTAATATATTAAGCATATTTCTGTTATTATATAGGCAGTGTATTTATTTATAACATTCAGGCCAACGTTGACATCCTATCATATGTATTTTTTGCTATAAAGTACTTGTACCAGCAATTCGGCGTTTGTTTGTATAATCAACTAATCACTGCCTAACCAACGGCGTACCGCAAACGGCCCTGTCTTGGCTATCTCCATCTCCATATTTTATGGCAGCCGTGACAATGACCCCAGCCCTACCATAATAGGCCAGGAATCATAAAAATGACAACATCCTAAAATTTCAACTTCCCCAACATAATAGAGAAAAAATTAGATAAATATATCAAAGCATAAAACAGTTATGGCCGATTTTTTTCACATGTGGCTCATCCAGTATATATATATATATATATATAAACTACTCAAAATTTGCTAACGTTAAGGAAATCTCACAAATAACATACAATAATGTCATACCAGACATTCCTACAACATGTGGCACAAAAATTTGTTCGGTTTCAGAAAATTAAAGCTAGTGTATGTTATTTCCCAAGATACACCAAAGATGACAAAAATGGCGAAATTAAAAATAAAAAAAACAATAAGAAGGTAATTTTTCTACATCCTAGTAGGCAGTATGACCTCCGCGGGCATAAATCACAGCATTACGACGCCTTCTCATACTCTGGACCAGCCTAGAGAAGGTGACGGGGAATATTCCCCCATTCCTCGACAAGAGCATTACCGAGCTCATTGAGGGTATTTGGTTGGTTCGGTCGGGCTAATATCGCTACCTGTAGTCTGTCCCAGGCATGTTCTATTGGACAAATTGGTAGATTCTGAAAAATTAACGACTTCTCCACAACCCAAAATTATGTACTCGCATTGTCGTTGAAATTTAAAAAAGAATTGGTAAATATGATATATATTCAAAATTAACGTCTCTGTCCTGGCAACACTTTTTCGTTGTCGATATTTCTCTAATTTTCTTTTCATTTTATTATCTAAATTCTATAATTTTCTGCTTCCATAATTTGTTTATTGTACATGTACTCAATAGCAGATAACTTAGGGCTATGAATCAATTAACGATTAAATTACCGCCTCAGGCTATTGGAGTTGGATGTCTAGTGGGGTGAGTGTTGTTGACTTCGCTGTAATATTCACAAAGTAGTTTATATAAAATTTTTTATGTTGCGTTGTAATTATGGAAATCCGTCTAAAATTTCCCCCATTCTGTTAAGACATTTTTCGTTGAGTTTTTGGTACACTTATTTCACAGTCATATAGCCAGGCTTACACTCGTTATGCACCGACTCTGTCGGGGTAGGTTTCTGTCACAAGGTAATCAGATGTGTTATTTTCTCCTCAAAAAGACATCAACTAATATTTGTATCATCCATTGGTCCATGGAAGTATATTTCAAGCCCCTTAGGAGGCTGTCTGGGTAATTTCTACTTAAAAGACTGATCCGCTTCGTCTCCAGGAAAAGACTTTTGGATTTTTTATTCCAAAGGTTGTAAATGTTGAAATGTTGCCTTCTTAGTCAAGGCTATTTCGAGGGGCGTGATGATCCCTCTGTATAGTAATATGGCCCCTTTGATGCTACAGAGATATAGTCATGCCAGACGAATATCTTATCCGATGTGAACCAGGGTAGGCTGAATAATTCATTGACTCGCCAAAACCGTCCAAGAACCACCCAAGCCAGATGAAATTTTTCATATAGCAAGGCGAGTCACTGTGGTGACTAAGTGCACAGTTCTCTCCAGTTTACTCATATTTATTAATAATTTGTGCAGTCTTATCTTTCACGTACTGCAGCTTCAGACCAAAATTGACAGAATTCGGCACCATGGTGTTATCAAGTATATTTACTGCGAAAGGCTTAGCTCCAAACGACACCCATGCTGATGTACGTTATGGGAAAATGCCCCTGCATTATCATCATTTATCTGGAAAACAATATCGAAAGAATGATGACGTCAAAAGTGCAGTTTTTCAGTGATCAAGATGTGGGCTTCTACGCCACAGGTATCCAAGCGCTGCAACATCGTTGGACTAAGTGTGTAGAGAGACTATGTTGGAAAATAACCACCAACCAATCTCATCCGAACAGGCTTCACGGTCGGCCTATAAACTTTTCAGCCTACCCTCGTAGTTTACTTTCCGTATCCGACACAAAAATGCACGCACATTGACATTATATCGATTGGAAAGAGATGCAACGAGTATTACCTCATTAATGTAATACATGCAATATGTCACTGTTATTCCTAAAGATATTCCAGACTAACCCACTTCAATTCAGATCTTTCTTGATTTTTAAGCACAAATTTTTTGCTTATTTCCTGTCGTGGAACGCGAAAATATCTCGTCCGGAATCGAACTCGCGTATAACCCGTCTTTCAATAGAATAAACGTAGATAATAGACACGAGAGTTGAGCGTAATAAAGTTCATTAATTTGGGAAGAATAGGGCCGCATTAGGTTGTCGAGCCGCAGTATTTCCACGACTGGTATACACTATAAGAGGACGCGAAACTATTAGCCAGGAAATATGCGCGATATTCACGTTCATGAAGGCGTGGATGTTGCTCATAAATCACGTGATTCTTGAGTGGGGATTGCGATGGTCTTGATTAATCACGGGCTAGCAATTATGATCTGTCGCAGGCAACTGATAAATGACAAGAAGGTGAGACAGCAAAAACTCTACGTTTCACCATACGATGTATATCGCGAGTATCGTATTGTTTCCGCATCACCGACGCGTCTCGAATGTCTGTCGTATCGTGTAAATCTGACGTGCGAAGGTCGGTCCAGCGACCAAATACGGATCATTTTAAAAGTGCGCCCCGCGCCTAACCCCACTCCTGGCTAGAGAGTCTATAATGTGTAATGTATAAGTTTAATAAGTGGATGCCCAATACAAGTCGGTGCGGCGTATAAGTCTGATCTATTATATAGTTACGAAAATGAAGATCGAACACCGACTTATACACAATATAGTATTTGGTACTGTATGTTACTTGCGATTATCGGATCGAATGCTTTCTACCGTTAGTCCACCAAAACTGCTTTTAATTTATCAATAGTTTATTATTATCAATAGTTTGCATGAAAATCACGTAGTTTCTAAAGTCTATAATCTTCCCATAATTCGATATGCATTGCTCTTTAGTATGTTGCACTAGCCGTATTTTAATAATTATTCCAGGATTATTATGAGAAAGGGTGGTGTCGTGAATGAGAGAGTGCTAGATGTTGGGGACTAGGAGGCATGGGAATGGAGACTTTAAGAGGCAATTGGTGTGTGTACAGGGGAGCCAACACGCGTGCGTCAGACAAATTATGAATGGAAGAATGGAATCACTGGGAAGAGTGTGGATATGAAAATAGCTGAAACGTACATATACGGAGTGTTATCAACTGAGATATATGTAGGTTGTGATTGATGCCAGTAGAAGCGCCACTGAAGAGGCCGAAAGCCGTCCAAAAGTAGACATAGGGCTACCGCCACATTAATCCGCACCCGTTTTATCCTTTTTTATATCCGTAACATCCTGCGATCTCATTTGCTGCCTATGTTTGATGGACGTGTTACATGTCACTTGCCCTGGTTCTTTTGCGGCGAATAGCAGCCCTGGCCGTTATCGCCTGCTACGTGGCGATAGCAACGAGCCGTGTATTGGGACGGAGTGTTTATATAGGGTTAGGATGATAATAAAACGGAAGAGATGGTGTGATGTAATGATATAATGTAACGATCTATCTGGATTATACGAATAATAGGTTCAAGCAATTTGAGGTCCTGGGGACAACCAGGCGTTACCATCAATAAAAACATGGAAAAATAGTGCACTTTTCGTCCTCTTGTGCCAGTCCTAACCCTATCAACATTTTCACTCGTACTTTCAACTTATTGTCCTCATAACAGGAAACCTAAGGAAACATATCTTTGTTTGAACGAATTAGTCCCGTCTCGAAGTCGCTTACAAATACAACATACGGAGAAAAGTTGAGGCAACGTTCTGACATCTTGGTTATGAGCATGGAGAAGAAAGCGATTGTATATAAATTTTATTAGATTACGTTTATTGGACCCAAGTAAACACTCCATCTCCGTTATCTAAGTTAGGAGCCTTCACTTCGTCAACACAAGAATTCTCGCCGACGCTCCCCACGTGATATAAAAATCTATAGATATATAGATGCTAGCAGAAGAAAATGGAAGCGATTAGATTATTCGACTGGAAAGATTGGGCGAGGTGTAGGTAACGTGTGGCGTCACCTGTATTTAAGACATAGTTCACAGAAGTTAACATATTTCCGAAAGATAAAGTCAATTTCACTGAGACCAAGTCGTTGTAAGTAGGTAGCTACGCCGTATGTCGCTCTAATCGATCTATTAATTATTACATCGTCGATAAACCATTCATAAAACCGTTTGTGTACACAGTGCTACGTATGAGCACGTTTTCACTCAAACAAAATCCGCGATAATAACGCGCCATTATTGATTTTCGATTCGTCTGACTCACAAAGCCATTCATTTTGTTGGTTATATACAGCCTATGTATACAGTTCGCTTCCTCTGGAAGTTCTTCTAACTTTCCAGAGTTCCAGACACATTTCTCTCCTTGACGGCATTATTACGGTATTGTAATTTCCCGACAGATCTTTCTGCGATAATTCTTCTTATCTTATACTATCTCTGATCAGAGACAGCAGTTTGGCAGCGCTGTCGAAAGGCGTCACAATAAATAAGTACCGCGACCTAGAAATACCAGTCTTATCCACGGAATGAAATGAAATTTATTTGATTAAAGTGTGCTTGTTAGCTGAGCTGTCAGACACCCTTTACATGAAACAATAGCCTAGTGGTCAAAAATGCAATTACTTATATTATATACAATTAACACCTTACAGTACACAGGTAATACAGATCAATGTTCGATACAATTATGTACATTCACGGTGAGCATGAAATAGATAAATAGATAATAATATTGAATCGTGCTAGTATCTAGATAGTAGCCATCAACATGGGCATTAATATAGTTAATCATAGCAACCATAAATTTGTAAAGTGTCTTTGATAGCCATGTGTTAGAAGGGCACTATAAATTAATAAAATTTCATTTCAATTTCAATTTCATAATCGACGTTTGAAATAACACCCATTAATACATCTTGATCGTTTTAAATAAATATTCTAAATACTTTAATAGTTAAACTCCAAATAGCAAAACTCTGCGGTCACTGTTCTGTATATTCGTGTATATTTCCGTTTCATACGATAAGTTGAGTCCATTTAATGTTGATCACTATCTGGAGTAAACGGCGATGGGATGGTTCGATGTAATGTTTTTCAACTAAGTTTTCATTGTTAATTTCAACAGTCCCGAATTTTATAGTTAACATGATTCGTCGGAAATCACGCTCTTCGGAATCGGCGGCTTGTTTACAAATACCGAAAGTAACGACGTCGGATTATTGTCCACCTCCTACAACGCCACCTCAGATCTCACCGAGCGAAGAAATTCCGCCAACAACTCAGACGATCAAAGCGGATTCTCTCCATAAAAAAGCGCTTGTCGAGTAAGGACAGTATTTATAAAAGGGACGTTTTTCAGAAAAATTCAGACGGCTCGCATACCGTGAATAATAACGAAACACAGACGGTGCCCGGTGCAGCGGTATCTGTGGTAGAACATAGCGAGTACGACGTCTATACCGGACGCAGATCTCGTGGCTTTCCAACGCGAGCTTATCAATCTACCGACTTTCGTCACGGATACAGCAGCATTCGACCAGTCACCCGTGTTTTCTCGCTCGAGTTCCCTACCGGAAAACCGGAGCACGCGCAGCGACGCGCCAAACCTCGAGTTCGACTTGCTCCAACGTAAAAAAAACCGACTTCGTTGTCTATGCATCAGAAAAACTCGTCGTTCAAACAATTCGCCCATAAATCCGGTTCAATGGTGACAATAACCACAACAGATGTGGATTCTCAAGATTCCAACGAATTATCTAACAGCGTCACAGAGTCTCAGCATGACCAACATCACTGTTCATTTCGAAGTTCCATATTCGCCGTAGGGCTCCACACCCAGTCAGAGCCCAGATAACATCGAATTTCCCGGTTTCGGATCGCAACTCGACGCTAACCATTTATTTCCCTAGCCGCGATTCCATGATCGCGTCTAACCAATTCGCCTCTCTCTCGCAATACACCATATGGCCCGTGTCTCCTTCGAATAATTCGGCGTCCGATATTTCGCACAATTCCTCGCTCACGCTCGACGTTGCGATGGGTTCAATGTCCTAATTTTGGTTCCCATACAAATTTTACTAATTTTTGGAAGTAGGCCGTCCGTGTCACCTCCGGCAATATTGCCATAATGCCGACACTTTATTTACATTGCCATAGTCCCCTGAGATCTGCCCCTATTACACCTAAAAGCCCACGTATATGATAATAATGAATCTATGCGGTTCTATAAAATCATATTCCATAACATCACGCAATAAATGATTTTACCGTATGTCGGTTATCACTTGTGATACTCTTTGCTAGGTCGTTGTAACCTTGTAGTGACGAATTTGTAGTTGGTAAGTTTGTGAACGTCAAGGACTCGACGTGCTGTAACTTGTGTAACATTAGACGTTAGATAGTAATCGCTATTCTATACGCTATATAAAGCCTATAATTATTCAACAATATAACATCATCGTCACACAAATGATGTCTATCGTTATATAATTATATGTTACCTATCTGACTAAAATGCAATTTTATGTCCCCAGCATGTTAAAACTTCCGGGTGTTTTTATTTTCGATTGCACTAAAAATTAATCGCCGCGAAAATCGCAATATTAGTCACATCGCGAAATTTTCGACCTTACAGTTAATTATTTCTGGTTTTTAGAATACTCTGCTATCGTGGTGATTTTTTCTCGTACTTGGGCTCTGTTATAAAACAAAAGTTAGTCGAGTGGTAGGAACACCGGACTCGTAACCGAAAGGTCGCGGGTTCGAAACTTTCTACCAATCGACTTTTCCGCGCTGATCCTCAGCAAGTCATTTATCCCCGATTGCTGGAGTAAACCCGTCTCTAAAATGGGTAGATACTCGATATTATCC
>WURV02170337.1:0-14394 GCA_011762755.2 Epimenia babai | reverse complement strand
TATTCTAACCATGAGATGCCGTATTTTTATTGCACCTTATTCTAACCATGAGATGCCGTATTTTTATTGCACCTTATCATTCTAACCATTCAGCTATATTTTTACTTAAGGTGGCGTGAACTACTAGTAGACGTTCACTTGGTTCACAACAGCATAGGTGCAACACAATGGGGCCGCTGTAAATGTCGTTGAAGTTAGATAACACGACCTCAGGACGCCGTCGAGACAGCTGGGTGTCCGCATTGGCGATAATAACGGAATATTGTCGGAAATGCACTCCTATGGCAATAAATCTCCAGAAATTGTTGAATACAAGAATGAATCGCAAGGCGATCTGTGAATTGATTATAATGTTATTCGGTGAGGTCGAAATAATATTAGTACAGCGCATATACTTCAACAGTGCATCCTTGGTAGCATCGGGAAAATTTCATCAATGAGGATATTCTAATAACCGAAATATTGCAGCCGGAATAAATTATTATAGATGCGTAAGGAATTAGACTATATTATCCTATTTTAAGAAAAGCCATTATGTTAACAGAGTTATTCTATCAAATTGTATGATAGCAGAATTATTCTATAAAAAGGTTAAACTTAACAGTTGACATAAAGATTACCGTACTCGATAGGGAAGATTAGTTACCGTATCTAATAAAATGAAACGGTAAAATATTGTGTAAAAATGCGATACGTCGATTAAGGTGATGACACAGTAACATATAATACATTACTGTAAATACTCCCTCTCAGTTTATCATGTTTTTTTACATATTAGCTTACGAAACCGTTAGAAATCGGTACTGCCAGAATCGACTCCACGTTTTTGGGAATCGTCCGAGTGGCTCGGTGGCGATGAATGCTGATTGGCTGAAAATGAGAGAACAGATAGGTTAATAGAAAAGTTAATATATATATATATATATATATAGAAAACGTTAAACTTTTCGGAGCGCCAGCGCGGTTTGCCTTCACATAATAATGGTGGTTTGCCATTGAATGTACAATTGACTTCTCTAGCGCAGTTATCAGTTGGGCAAACTCTTAACCGCGCTGTACGACTAAATACAACTAAAATGGAGATATACAAATAGTAAAAATGATAAAATATGTAGATATTATATTATAGAGAGTATTATATTATGACCAAAGGATAACAATAACCATTACATCATTTCGCGTAATGTAAATATCTACCTAATTTGACGATTTCGTTCCGGCCTAACTTGATGTTTTTCTACATTCTAGTTTTTGTGTTTTTCTCATGCGTAATATGTTGTCGTACATCATGTTACGCTCTGATTGCCTCAACTGTAAAGTTACGTTGACCCACGATGTTGTTGATGTTGTTGATATTGTTGATTGTAAATTTCCTGCTGGCCATAGGGCTTGTTTACAGCTAGACTTGTACGTAACTATGTTCTTACATTACTAAGCCTGTGTACAATCAGGCTTGTACAGAACACATCCCGAGTCCAAACAAAATCCCCTTTAAATAACAAATTAAGTATAAATAATACAAAATACATTACCACAACAACGAAGATGGCGGCATGCCTAACTTGCATAAAACTGATTTTTTGTACTGTGCAGGTTTTAGTATTTTGAAGCTATCATATCTTCTAGGTAGAATAGATTAATTGTAAATTTCACTGTTTTGCGTCAATTATGCTACTCTTTACTCGTTACATACCTTTATATTTTCCTATATATTTATGTGTACCACACGTTGTAGAGCGCCGCTGATAACTAAGTTGAAGAGGCACTATAAACACAATGATGATGTTGATGATGATGATGATGACGATGGCGATGGCGATGACGATAATACTGTTTTTAAGGAGAGGAAATTTGTGATTGTTAGTGAAAATAGTCCGAATAATTGTGAACGGCTCATTGATACGAAGGAAACGTACGAAGACAACAAACTTACACGCATCATTGGCGTCCTCATCGACCGCCAGTTGCAACGCTCGAAAGGCTCGCGATGGGATGTTACCTCCCTTGTAACGCACATTTGTTCCATCACGTTCATTATCTTGCGAATCCACGATGTTCACCTCTGTAAAGGGTAAGGGGTTACTTTTATATCAGAAACATTATCTACAAAACGCCTACGATCTACCGATCTAGTTCAGAGTGCTGCGCGCACGATAAAGCATCGTGTTTTTCCTATATCCATGTTGGATCACTGTAAGCGCGTTGTGCCTATGACAGGTGACACGATGTAATTCAAAAAGGTAGCGTTCCCGCTTAGTGTGCTATTTGTTTCTTCGTTTAATGTTTACAGTAACATTTGTTGAACGAGTGAGCTTGTTTCGACTTGGATATACAGTAACCAGAGCTGGTATAGTCTGTAGGTTAGGTCGACATCGAGTTTGGCGGCCCAAATCTAGGTTCTTTGCTGAAGAATTGCATACGTGATTTTTTTTATAAATGATATTTTGCATTGCTGAATGTTTTTATTTACTCGAAGGATGTCATTGAAGTCTGTGAGCTTTTTGTAAAAACGAAAGCTCTAATTTTATTATGGCTATCATAATATGCTTCTTTCACTACTGTTGTGTTGTAACATGTGCTGATTTGGTTTGCAATACATAATAAAACACAGGTATTTTTTTAAATATTGTTATTGAAAATTGAATTTAGACGAGGGGCCCCGACTGTGGATATAACAAATGCGCTCAACGCCAAAGAAGTGCACTAGTGTCCGTGCGATATGACGATTGTAGTTATTCAACATTACTGATAATTCACTCAAATTGACACAGCTAAGTACATCCACGACTCCATGTGTCTTCCCAAATGTGTCACATTTACCGTCAGTACGCTATTAGCCAAAATTAACGGACCCTCCTGGGTGTTGGTGACGTCGTCGCTTGTCGTGAGGTTCTGAAGTCGGTGGAACATCTTCGATTGCGCGTTACGAGAGTTGTTGATTCCGGTGAATCTCATTTCGTCGTCGTCCGCATTATATTTCCGTTCCTTCTGACGCAAAGCTATCACAAGGACATGGTAGAATGATGAGTTAAAAGATATCACTATAATAGAAACGCGACTATTACACGTAGGAGTATAATAATAATATTCCATTAAAAGAAACGGTAAGTTTATATGAATATACTGATAGCAAATTTAATAACTAACCTCATTTATTAGGCATCATATGCCAAAATCAAAACGCAACAAAATATATATATTCAATAAGTTGAATAAATAACTAATACTCAATACCACATGGCCAATATATGGAGATTTAAGATTTCCATTACTAATATAGGCTTCTGTCTATTATGTAATTATCGCTTAACAAATCCGTGTGCGTTTTATAGTTCTCCATAATTATGGTATTATCATTTTAATCGTAAATAAACCCAAGCCACTTTTCGCTATTCACACTCGGCAGTTAATACTCTCCTACTTCTACAATACCTGGTCTGAACTGAGCTTCCACTGGCTCCCCACGACCAAACCGGTCGGATCCGTCATCGTCTTGTAAGGCTTTATATACCGGTGAATCAGCATACCCCTTCTCGTGACTCGCAATCTGTCTGTTTTGCCTAAAATTACACCTTCTTTTGTCTTCACGTGAATATATACAATAAAATATTGTATATTGTATAAAAATAGAGAATTTTATGACAATTTCGTGACCGTAAGATGTACGAATTTTTTTATTTTACTTCAGCTGTGTATTATTTTTTTTACTCAATCACATTATGTGCAGTCCTCTCGCAATGATCATAAGTGTGAGGAAAACCCTAATGTGTTAGGTTTTTTGTTTTTTTTTCGCATTAGTCAATAACACTAAACTTTGACATCCGTCCCATTTTCATTTTGTTCTATTACTATATTAAGAATAAATCTTTACCAAAATAGGTGTAGCCTTGTTTCATAGCACGGCCTGTGTAATTTTGACTAAAACAATTAAGAGCAATGTTAATGGCGATAGATTCAAAGACCACGATTTTTTAACTCGCACCGTTCTCCTACGTTGTTTGTTCGACCTGTCTCTAAAGCAGACGAGAATCTCGGCACGTGACTGAGCGTCGGGGTCGTCATAGCAACCTGGATATACTAACCTAACACTTGACGGTACGGCTCGCACGGAATCTTCGATACCCCGATAGTACTTCGGCATCACGGCGTGTTGAGGTGGATTCCTGTAAATAGAGATCATTAAGGCATAAGTTATCCAATAAATTAAACTAAGGCACTAAGCCAATACTCTATGTATTACCGGGTTACATAAGCCGCTTCGGAAGAAATTGCTATACTAGTGAACACCAGAATATGCCCTTGCTTCAGAGAACTCCGTTTCGACATTAGCATAAGATAATTTTTTCTCAATCACATTTACAACAATGACTTGTGTTTCTAAACTATTGTAGCATTTGTATGCTATAACGATATACTATATACTATAAACGATATGCTATATTATGAAGTTCTGGGATATTCCATATTAGAGCATTATAAAAAGCACTGTTACACAATATACAATATACACAACGCAATGACTAAATTCACACAAATAATACCCTTTTTTGTAGATTTTCTACACAGCAGTATTTTAGGTATGGTAAAATTAATGTACAATAAATTAAATACAAGAAATCTTGTTTTAAAAATTTATTCGCACAATGTAATATGCACATACTCTTAAATATTTTCGAGTGTACAGTATTAATTTGATCTTCCCATGTCAGCTTGCTGTCGATATGTATACCTAGGAGCTTAGTAGAATCAACTCAGTTTTGAATATTTTGATAAAAAAATAATGTCCCGATCTTCGAAGAGTTAGTCTTGCTATGAAAAATCATATAATTTGTATTGGACACGTTTAAAGATAGCACATTAACAAGGAACCATTTTGTGACTTTCACGAGTTCATTTGTCATCATCTGCGCATCTTTATTCATGTCTTTGTTTGACAAATATTCGTGTCGTAGGCAAACAGAATAAATTTTTTATAAATTAGATGTTCTATAGATATCATTTACACATAGGATAAATAAAGTTGAGACCAGGACTGAGCCTTGGGGGGCACCACAGTTTATCAGAATCAACATTATCAAATCATTCGTACTGTAATCGATCACATAAGTAACTAACCATCCACTTTGATACAATACGTCTTAACCATATCGCTCAAGTTTACCGACTGATATTCCATGGTTGAAATTATCAATTGCTTTTTATCTTAATAAAGACACAAATTGTACACTCAGATCTGTCTACAACCGAGGATATACTGTAATTTCAGCGAGGTCGATTAATGCAAGTACACATATTTTTTCGAAAACCATACTGGCCGTCGTATAGAATTGGGTTTGTCTTCACATAGTCACTTAGCCTATTATTAAATAACTTTTCATGAATTTTGGAATACTGGGGTTGTAGAGACACTAGCCATTAGTTGTTAAGTGACTGTTTATCACCATTTTTGAATAAAGGAACTATTCTCGCTAGTTTCATAAGATCTGGAACGATACCACTCTCAACTGATACATTAAAGATATGACACAGGGAGAACAATAAAGAGTTGTTTATTTTTTCAACTAAACTTACGTTTACACCATCATATCCCGATGAATTTCTAAAGTTAAATGAGTCGAAGGTGTCCATTATTTCGCTTTCAGTTACTTTGACCATAAATCCAACATCACTAAAAACTGTTAAAACCAGTTGCTATCGTCTTTTATCATTTGCTAATTTGTTGTTTATATTAAATTCTTTGGGACATGCGAGGTTATCATATCTACGTTTAATTACGTTGGTAAGAACATTCCCTGTACTTTTCAAACCGCCCTTTTTAAAAGACAGCAATTTGTGGTATTAATCTTTTCGAGCAAATTTTAGAATTTAGTTTGTTTTTATATAATTAATATTTTTTCAGATTTAGGTATCCTATTTTTGATTAATAATTCATACAAACTATTTTTCTTTTTTCATGCATTAAGAAGTCCAGGATTAGCCATATGTGTACACTACCTCCACGTTTGGTTTTTACATACTTCATTAGACAATATTTATCGTACAAAGTCATGAAATGATCTATGAACATATCATATGCCCTATTTGGATTTTCCCTTTGTAATATAGTGTCAGTCAACTGAACTTAATTCACAGATTAGATTGCTGATATTTACCTGATAAACCTGACTCGCATATATATATTTCCTCTAACATCAAAATCATATTTTAATCCCTCATATAAACATTCACAGCAGTTATCTATGATAGAAGATAGTTGTTCTACTCAAGATGCACAAAAATGCCGACACCACCGCGTGTTCTATTTGTTCTAGCATCGAACATATAGACCTATCTGTTTTACCTGTTTACAACTAG
This sequence comes from Epimenia babai, assembly GCA_011762755.2. Lineage (NCBI taxonomy): Eukaryota > Metazoa > Mollusca > Solenogastres > Cavibelonia > Epimeniidae > Epimenia > Epimenia babai. The sequence continues at coordinate 8,040 of WURV02170337.1, read as the reverse complement.
TCGGGCGCGACTATCAATTCAGTGGTTGCGACTTTTGAACACGGCAAATATGACGTGTTTTATTTTCAACTTCCCTACTATCAAATTTCCCTATTATCAAATTATCATTCTCAAAATGGTGAAGGATCGCATCGACGGCTTTTGTACATAGAAAGCGACAGATACAGAAGCATTTCCTATTTCTATATACATTTCTTATAGTATCAAACTAGAAATCTTGTCTATTTCTGTATTTCTGGACGACGTATAACATAAAGATTATCCTAAGACACATATGTACGTCAAATACCTGCGTCTTTCTTTCATGCCTTTCAATTCTTCTTTGATATCTACATCACCCAAGTACGTGAAAGGTTTGGGGCCGGGTTTATTCATTGCCGATAGAAGCTCGTCTGGGATTTTACCAGCTTCCCGTCTGTTTGCTATTTCGGCAGCCTATTATAGACATCAATATAACGACTTATGTAAAGCGTGTGTGACGGCTAAGTACTAATATAATCATTTTATGACGTGACGTTAACCGCATATACCCATATATACGCTGATACGATAAAAAAACAAGCGTGGAGAACTGGGCTACTTTCAATGGTAGAAATATGACTTAACGACGCTATATATACACTGTCATACTATTATTGGTAGATGAACGAAAGATCGAAAACAGCTGAATTACAATATAAAAATATAAAATAATAAATGGTAATGCAGATCAGATACCTCCTCTGCCATGGATTTCTGTTGAAGTCTGGCAGCATCCGGTGGCGGTCTTGGTGATGAACTCGTTTGTCTCGACGATCCTGATTGCGACTGCTTCCATGACCCGGAACCGGGATTCAGATTTACTCCGGGTGGCGGTAGTGGTGGGGGCGGTGGGGGAGGTGGCGACGGAGCCACAGGTGGTGGCGGGGGTACACTTAATGGAGCTGGGGCGGGTGGTGGTGGTGGAACAAATGCTTGCGGCTTATGTTCAATTGGTTGGGCTTCCTGTTTCGAGGAAGGAGTGAAATCTGGTATTGATGATGGTGCAGCGTACATAGGGTTTTGTTGGGAACCAAAGGACGGTGTTCTTTGTAGTTGCTTTGATGATGGCGGCGTAGATTGAGTGTGAGGGGAGTAAGCTGCTTGGGATTGATAATCTGAACCGGCGCTGTGCTGAGAATCGTATCGGGGACGCTGGGAAAACACCGGGGTCACTACTGGGAGATCCTCGTTTCTGGATGATATCTCTGGCATCGTGTATTCTTGGTGACTAAAGCTCGGGTAATAATTCGAATTGTCCTGATTTGGTTGCTGAATCGGTTTCTGGGTACCGAATGCAATTCGTGTAACATTTTCTATTGGTTGCTGTTGCTGCTGCGGCGGTGATAGTGGCGGTTGTTGTACGGGTTGTGGCGGGGTGAATATCCTGATGAACGATCCTTGTCCTGGCGTTTTAGCGTTATTTCCCTGATACTGACTAGGTTTGGCGGACTGTAACTGCGTGGGTTGGGGTCCTGCCGATTGAGAAATAGGACTATGATGAGGCTGAGACGTCATTGCTTGAAAAAGCACGGTTGGTGTATTTTGACTGGCATGTCGATTGTCTTGGGTATAGCAATAGTCTCTTCCATATTCAGGGTCATTGGAATATTGCCTCATATTTGACCGTTCGTTGCCTGCTCTATTTGATACTGTACGGTCGCTCTCTTGTCGGTTATAGTGAGATGAATTGTTAGCCTTGTCTCTTTCAGCGCATTCGCTGTCTAGCATTTGTAAGAAATCGTTCATTGGAATTGGTGAATTCCCCAATTCTCGTCTTCGTTCAGACTGCGAACCAATGCCAGAATCTGGCGACATTGCTCCGTAGTTTGAAGGATATGCCTGTCGGTTGTCAGGGCCGGAATACATACTTGCAGGTTTTATTTCAAGATTCCTCCACTGTCCGGTTTCAGAACGCCCAGTTTGGGTGTTGCATGTATTACTTGTCTGTGTATTTCCCTGATAATCGGAGTGGTTTAAGCCATTATATTGCGGTTGTCCCACACAACCTTGTTGAAAGTTCATTTGTGAATACGGGTCAGAGTCGTAGTCGCGATCAAATTGAGAGTAGCCATCCATCGGAGCACCATAGCGAGTTTGATCCTGGCGCGAATCTCTTTGTAGAGATTGTGTGTCGTACGTTTCTCGCGATCGCTGTTTGTTGTAGGAAGGCTGCAATCTGGGTAGAGATTGAGAGTAGTTGGCATGCGCAGACTCGCCATACTGGTATTCGGGGACTTGGTGATATTCTCGATTATCCCTTGCGTCGCTGACGCCGTAACTGGGTGAGATATAGGCAGCGTTCTGCTGTAACCTGTATGTATCGTTGAACGTCGTCGGCTGCTGATGGTGGTGCATATCACCGCCTCCCCTGTAAATATACGTGGCTTCACTGAGTATTTGTATTTTGGAAAATAAGAAAACCGTGTCTGAAAGCAAAGTTATGAAATTCGAGGTGGCAGTTGATTGACGGGTTACAGTGAATCTATTTGTACCAAACTAGACACAATGTACTAAAATCAAGAGTCTTGTTGATAACACAGATTTGGCAATTAGATAAACATTTAATTTACAGACGTATGTAATTTTTCCTGTTAAGACCTAGAATTGCGTTTATCAATAATAAGCAATTAACTGACGATTTGATGGTTAGTTGAAGCAGGTTTCCAGACGTGCGTATGAGATCTTCGCCTTCTTCGTGGTTGAGGCACGACGCGACTACATTTGCGATCTTTAAAAGAACGTCACCCGCCTTCAGCACGCCGTCCGCCGCACTCCCGGGTGTGACCTACACATATTTTTGGGGATTTTTCTCATACGTGCAGGTGTTAACCCACAGCGCAGGTATTGCTGTGTTTTCATGCGGATGCTTTCCGTGGCTGTACAGTAGGGTGAATTCCCCATACTTTTATTAATTTTATTGAATTCATTAACGTTGTACGAGATTGTTTGATACCCTGGTATGAAACAATCTCTCAAATACTTCTGAATCTCGACTAAGCCTTTTTTGATTACATTTCATCTCTTAAATGTTAGATGAAGCACTGTATTAACCGAGTAAGTATCAGAACATTGTCAATACCAGGTAAAATGGATTTATGTGACTGACAGGTGATTACGTGTACCTGATGACACTAAACGAAATAATGCGTTCTTCCAGCCATGCAGATATAGCAGCTATATTTACCAATTGTGTATAGACAATATGGAAAATAATACGCCCGACTGGTGCCAGCACGTTTTTTTGCCATGCTTCCAACACTCGGCGGCTCGCAATGCCTGACGCCTTGCCAACAACGAGCGAGAGCCGTTAGTAACGTTTCAGAAGCTACGCGTTTCAGGACGCCAATCGGCGAACACATAAATAGTAGACTCGGTTAGATTTTGTATAAGGGGAATGGTTGTAGGTAACCCACATTTTCACAAAACGCGTTATAATCATGTGCATCTTTGTAAAAAATATACAAAAAAATAAATATAATGTCTCTCTGTAATGACTATACAATGAAACGAGCACAATCACACGTTATAATCGCTATATTCGTATACAATAGAATGTATAAGTGACTGAAATAAGCATGGATGAAACTAATTTGATATAACTATTATGATGTCTGCAAGTAGCCCAAACAGTTTTCAGCTAAGCTATTGTCTATTCTACTAATAATAATACTACCAAGGGATGTCATACACATTATAATTATTTTTTTTTGGTAAAATGTCTGTGAAATGGTAATTCTAGGTTTGTTCGGCTTCTGTTGGAGATTCTGGTGTTTTTGTGATGTCTACCCAGTGTCTATTTTACAATTACTCCTAGATTACCATACCACTAGATAAAATAATCAAGTTAATCACTTACTATTGCCAGTGAGACTGACATAAATCATAAATCGATTAGGGCGGACACCTATTTATTTATTGTTTATTTATTGAATTTCTTTATCAAATATCCGTGACCTTCCACCCAAGATATATAGTCAAATAATACTCAAAAGAAAAAATTCAAGAGCAGCACCTTCATTCATAAACGAGCTACCGCATATATATATATATATATATATATGCCCTTATGGGTGCACGTCAGATGTGCGAACTGACCATTTAATGATAGCGTGATTGGTGAAAAAACAAGGTGGTGGCGGAGGTGAATCGAATAGCATATCGATAGCATGAAGTTATCAGAAACAATAAATGGGTAGAGTATTAGACAGAAGATTCCAGGAAGCACCGTGGTAGCTCTAGATGAAAGGGTTGGCGAACAGTTATTGTATGGCGGCCTGGTGCAGGTAGATACGGATCGAAGGTGTATAGATAATAATTCTTGTTTATCATCTTTACTCGAATAATGGCTGTTACATTAAACGACTGGTAAAACAAAATCATCACTTTTGCTTTCGCTGTCAATGACCTTCCGTTACAAGCGATTAATAAGTTTGGCCTAAACTGTCAGATGACAATGCAGGAACAACGTATCAATGTTCAGTGATATTTGTTAACTACGGATTAAATGACTCATGGCTAATTTAAAGGTACACATACCCGTTGCACGGAGAGGGGCTGGTTGTAGTCACGACCCCCTTGCAGTCGAAAACCCCAGGGTACGAGCTCGCTGGAACGTTGCAACCAAATCGTCTCCATGTTCCGTCTTTCGCACCCCAATGATTTACCTACTATGTGTATTATAACGTTACGAAGAAGAGCAGCCGGCGAGTAACGCCGAGAAGTTTTCGAGAGGAGCGGTACTAGGACGAAAATAGAACATGCGGTTTGGTTACTGAGGCAACGGCAGCGGGTCGGAGCAGGTATGTGATGAGTAGACTGTAGCCTGTAGGGTATATAGGTAGAAGATTTGGATATTTACGTGGGTCTACATACAGTACGTTGTCCCAGACAGGTAGTGATGCAGTTAATTTTATGGCGTGTCGACAGTTTAGCTAGGGCTTCTTTTTCAGAATAAAAAGTACGCAGAAATTACATACCACAAAAACGATTTTACATAGCGGTGAAATTACACAGAACACGGGTAAACAAGCTACAGAATTATTTGATGCAGTGTAGTGTCTGGTGCGGTTTTATGTAAAGTCGACCGAATTTTTTCCAAGTCAATTTCCAATGAAACTTTACCTGTTAGAGTTATTATAACCTGAATACGTAGTGACCCCTAAGTCAGGCGGGAGTGCATTATACATAAACTGTATGGTCATATTCGGTGGCTTTTCACCACAGTGCATTCTCCCACCCCTTCCATCGAGGCCAATCCGTTTGTAGCGTTAACCCAATAAGCTAGCTTTGTAAAGGGCCAGGAATGGCCAAGGACAAGATTAACTTGGTAATTAGCCTCCTTCTAACCAACTAATACCACGCATAGTATACGACTTCTAGAGAGTTCTCGACATATCATGCTTAGTACGTATACAATGTATTATGCCCAATACACAACATATCATGTTCCGTACACAACATGTCATGTTGCCTCCACAATATATTATGCTCATTATTCCACATTTCAAAGCAATGATGAAAAAATTAAAAGATAAATGACTGGCAAAGGAAAGAACATTAACGAATGGAATATGGTGGAAATTTAGCGAATATAAAGATTGTTTAAGTCTGTTGCTCCTCAACCTGCAACACTTTCAGTGTTTATATGGCGCGTGACGGAAGTGGTTCAATTATTATAAAATTTCCTATAATAGATATATTATATTAATATATAATTATTTATGTGTTGCACCTCACACCTCCCACATCCACGACTGGATTCGCGTGATCCAATAGTAATAAATAACGAATATAGCGCCTCGACAAAAACAGTTGAACATTGTCTATGAACGCCACTACTTCCAAACACCGACAACATAAATAATCACACACTGAGTTAAATCTATCACCAGTTATGATCGCTTATGGCCATATGACAATGATATTATATGATGACTTGACCAGTGGTCGATTCACGAGCGTCAGGATTTCACTTTCAAAGATCTGCGTATGCCGCCACCAAGCCTTTGTACAAATCGGCGCATCCCATTGTTCCTAATTATCATTATTCCCAATGCCAATTAGAGCCATAAATTCGTCGTATAACTCTTAGCAGGAAATATCCTTGATTCCACCTAACAAATTTGTCCCCTTAAGCCTGATACGACAGATCAAATTAAACGATTATTACAACAAACATAGTCGTTGGTCATTACTATAAGAATAATGGCAATCAACAAAGTTACTGCAGTGGTATATGGTTGTACAAGACCGCTACACTTTACACTTTTTTTAGCTATTTCTTATTTGATAGAAAAAATAACACTTCAGTGAGAATTCAACGATTGGTTAACGATTTGACTAATAAAACGAATTTATTTCCTTCAAATGCAATGCATGTCTAGCCCTAACTAGAACGCAGTGTAGATATATTTTGCTTTCGTTGCAGTCTTTTTTCACTTTCATACACATTCTCACTATAAATTCATTGTCTAATTTCACTGGTCTACAGATAACTGTTTACATTAAGAAATCAAGACTTTGCCCTATCTTAATACAAATTATAAACTGTACAGAGTGATACTGAGGACAAATCAAGTTGTTTTAATAAAATAATCGCAGCTTTAATTCGGCTTTAATCGCCAATAATTACAGGCGATAAATCCTTTTTCTGCGATGTAACGCATTAGCTTTAAGCCTATTGGGAATAATGCGATTTTTAAGTCATTCTAATGGGAATAATCCACAGCGGTGTGGATATTAGCTCCTTAAAACTAAAGCAAAGCGTGACAATCTAAATTTCTCATATATACCAAGCGCTAAAGTTAGTCTCACTGAGCGTGCCTTATAATTGTTATTGGCATAAAAAAATAGTAACCAACATTAGAAGGAGTTCTTATTATTATTTTTTTAGTGCCACGACTTGTGGCGAAATCGATTGAAGCGATATATGAACAGGATCTATATTGCCAAGAAATCTCCCAAGGGAGCGCACATTTTTATCGGACGATATATTGACCGGTTATTTCCCTTCAAAACCTGATTTTTCACAACCTGGTAATCGCCCATTTCTGATGGAAGAGTGAGATGATATTGAAACAGAAATTATAGATAAATCAAATATTTGCATATTAAACAGTATTGCATAGAATCAAAATATATTGGTTATTTAACAATCATCAGTTATTTTATATTCATTTCAATTGTGTGAATAAACTTCAGATATACGAGTAGATTCCGCTAATATGTGCTAAAGGAAGCAAGCAAAAAATGCTCATTTTTGTCGATCCTCATTGTCAAAACGCCAGATTACATCAGACTAAACAAAAATACTGACAAACCATATTTTGTTTAAAGGCTTGCGTAAAATTCGTCGCGGTTCTCCTTAGTAAAAACGTAATAACAAAAAGGGGTCAGATAAGTTCTGACTCGAAGTTTGTAGTGTACGTATCATTTGTTTTAAGTATACATGTATGTATGCATGACTAAACCATCTAAAGTAAACAAAACGCCATGCAAACAACGCGACTGTCGTCGGCAAATGTCAGGAGTGTGCTTTCCATGCTCACTGGTCAGCGCACTATTGGAAATGAACTTTATTTGATTGAAGTGTACTTATTAGCTTAGCTGTCAAACACACTTGACATGAAACAATAGCCTAATGCTCTATGACTATAATGTAATTACTTAAATTATACAGAATTAACACCTAACAGCATACATGCAATACAGATTAATGTTGAATACAATTATGTACATTTACAGTGAGCACGAAATAGATAATGCTGAATACAGTGGAAAGACGGGTTGAACGCACTGATGTGTTGATTGAGATTGTCGCCGATAGGTAAGGAGCCAGGCCATGGATGCATTTGTAATTAAGGAGAAGGATTTTGAAGGCTATACAAGACGTGACAGGTAGCCAGTACTTGCACTACCCACAGAAACCAGTTTTGACCCTGTGTGAGATAGGACGAATCCCACTCAGAGCTCTACCAAAATACATGACAAAAACTGGCCGTTTTTCTGAGACAGTCTTTA
>WURV02170326.1:0-14395 GCA_011762755.2 Epimenia babai | reverse complement strand
AAGACCAAGTTGATGCCCTTCATCGTATGCTGGATGAGGCAGGGATACCAAGCGCAGATGATTTGGTCGAGCGTGTGCGTGTGTTGGTTGGGATGCTACCGGGGAACGATCTGGATGAGGTGCTGGAGCGGTTACGGGCGATGATGGATGAGGTGGAGTAAGTTTGGGCGTGGTCGTGGATAATCCGGTGACGGTCACGAGACGCTTGCAGGCGGTGATGCAGGACGCGCAAAGTGAGGTGTACAGGGCGTTTAGTAATTCTGGGATGGGGGTCAGGTTTGTGACGCAGTTGGTCGGCAGAGCGTTGGGTGAGATTGTGAATCGCTTCGTGCAGGGTAGGTTGATGTGAGTGGGGGAGACCACTCACAACTGTTAATAGCTATGACGATTTCTTTGATAGTCTATAAGTGTTCATTTTAAAAATATGATCTAAATAACATCTTTCCATGTGGTTTGAATAAATATTTCCCATTCATCCTCTTTACCGAGAACGTGTGAGAGTACAATTAAGTGCATACGTGCAGGTGGAGACGAAGTTGCCAAGAAGCCATCAAAATATTCTTGATAAAGCATTTTAGCTGTATCTAAGTCATTGTCCACAACAGCGCGAAAACCATTAATTAGATTGTCATCGAAGATCGCGGGAATTGCATCAGCGGCATCTCTCATTTCTTTTGATTTGGATGCTTCGCCCAATTGACCGTACAATACAGATAGCCACATGTAGCTCATACATTTACGGTTTTTATTTCCAAAATCAGGAACCATCACTTCAAATTTCTCGAGGGCGGTGATGTTATGGCGTTCACGCCACAGATTAACCTGCGCTTGTCGATAAACTAACTCATCTTTATTTTCCGACATGGCTTCCCAAATTGGTTCACCGTTGAGTAATTCGAGTGCTTTGTCAAATTGAAGAGCCTCCATTAACGTCAAGAGCAATCGACTATATCGAAATCTGTAAGAGGATGGTTTCTTCTCATTGATTGAGTTCCTCAAATATTGCTCTGCAAGCTCGTACTCGCGTCTCATCCAATATATTTTCCCAATCATGTATGATGAATATTCTTCTTTGTATTCTAGCTCCACTGCTTTCTTAAGATGCAATAATGCTCCATCCCACTGTTTCTTTTCATAAGCGGAAAGTCCCATAAAACAATTTGAGAAGCCATCTTTTGGATATTGAGCCAATGTTTTGCCGAATAACACCTGTGCAAGATCGTAGTCTTCGTCATGCCAGAAAGCAATATATCCCATTTGTGCATATGCGTGTCCAATGCCGTTACCAACTTGAATGGATCGTTCGAAACTCGATTTAGCGAGATCATATTTCTTCAAATCATAATAGGCATGACCCCGCATATAGTAAGCAAATGCGTTACGTGGTAACGTCCATATCTCTAAGGTGTGATAAAGTATCCGCGCTCGATTAAAATACCTATCTATATGACCTGTTAGGCGACCGCTACTCAATAGGGCTACAATCACAAAAATCGGTATATATATGAATACATAGATGAGCCAGTAAACCGCGTAAAGTAGAATGTGAATGGTACTGATCAGCCACCAAATCGGTCTTGTGAATTTGGATAATCTGCCACGTTGAGGTGGTTTTTGAGTTTCACGCAACTCTTCCAATACGACATCCACACTGGAGACTAAACTTGAATTTGCAACAACAACGGGCGTTTCATCCGGTTTGGCTACAATCAACTCAGTTGATTCCTGTGAGGTATCTTTTCCGTGAACCATATCATGCGTTATCGCAAGGGTGCTATCAATAATTTGAGGCGGTGCTGACAACAGTGTATTGTTTTCAGAGGCAAGATGAACGGATGGCATGATGCCTGAGAAGAATTCTCGTAATGAATTATGTGGAAACAGATAGCTATTGTCGTCAATTTTGCGAAGGAAACCACATTGTGACGCGAACTCAAGAAAATCATTGGTTCGTGTTGGGATATAGGGTTCAACAACTTTATCCACCGCCCGTTTCGTCAAATATTCGGGAAGCTTGCTCTTCAAAATCATTGCACTAACAACAGCAAAAGGACCGAATAGTCCACCAATAATGAGATTAACTGACAACATGGCTAGACCAAATATAAGGGTTATGGATGATCCCATCATTTGAGATGCTTTAGCATAACCAATAGTGTCGAAGCCCGTCCATAAAGCAAAAACTAATATGCCAAGCAAAAGACTCGCAGGATCAGAAGATAGAATGCCGAAGGGCAAGCTGATAATCACGATAATATAACTGGACATGATTAACTTAGATCCGTCATGATGATGGTACCAAATTCCCTCCCATATCAGTGAGCGGCTTGGCGTGATACCTGCTTTTTTGTATTTTCCGTTTATCGTATTTGCTTGGAGCCCGTACATAAATAACATCCATAGGCTGACAAATATAACGGCGGTCAATAAGATACTACTGAAGAATCTTCCAGACAGTGTGGTTAATCGCATAATCGTCAACATGGCGTAGGCACTTATCAGCACGGATGTGGTTACACTCATTTGCGGTGTCATTCCAGGACCAGAGAACCAGCCCTGAGTTAGGTTTTGTACCGTTGCCCGCGATGCCATTGATTTGACCAACATTGAAAGGAATGGATTTTGCTGTAATGTTGATTGATTTTCAAGATATTGTGATAATTCTAAAAGTTGATTATCATCCATATCGGACATGGCATAATCAAATGCATCTTTCTCTCCAAATTGATACCACATTATGCGCCCTGCGATAATGCCAATACTAGCTCCTATCATTGCACTGATTAACAAAGGGAAGAGACGTACATCACCTTCAAGCATCATAAAGAGCGCTAAAATAAATGCCGTAAATGATACGGTTAACAAACTCATCCAAATTCCCATACGTTTGGCAACCTTGCCGATTTTGTCTACTGGTACAGTTGTCATGGTTGCTTGCGCCCAATCGACATTGCGATTACCCATTAGCGCGATGGCATTCGGCGGCAGGATTGTACTTAATGCGCTTTTTCCCGCCATTAATGCTACTTGTTTCATATAGGTGCCAATCTGTTCATAGTCAAATCCGCGATTCGTTGATTGTTGCTCGTATTGTGCTTTTACATAGTTTTCGAAGACATGATGGACACGCTCATCAGATGTCATAGTGTCACTCGGGGTGATTTCATCTGCTGATAACCCAAGATAGGCTGTTCGGATTATAATTAACAGGTATACAGAACGAGCCATACCCCACAAAACTTGATCATTGTGTTCGTGAACACCCATCGTTTGCCGCAGTCCATCTAACTCTGGTGATTCGCGAATATAATCTTCTATCTGTGCGTCCTCTAATGACGAAAGTGTCATAACACTGAGCCCATCTTGGATGAGTTCAGCTTTGCCACTGTCATAATCTCCTATTCGGGATGTAATGATCATACGGAGTAACGGAAAGCGGTGATGAACAGACGTTAACAAACTAAATCCAATTCCCATAAACTCGTCGAAACCATCAGCAATGATGACCACACGCCCGCTGTTTAACCACTGGGTAGCAGATTCTTCATCAAGTTCATATTCTTGCTCAAATAGCTGAAATAACCATTCGATGCCTTGTGCTTCAAATGAATTTGGTGCACTAAAGATAATCGGTATCGGGGCATTTGTGTCACGTTCTGCACGGAGCAATAACGCTCGTGCGAGGTGTAACATCGTAAATGTTTTGCCTGCACCACCTTCTCCTAGAACGACGACATCACGGCGGGACTTATCAAACAATGGGGTAATTGCCTCGTGAGCTGGCAAATCCTGATAATCTGCTGTTGGATGCTCCGCTTCTAGTTTAAATTTCACGGGTAATGTTGTGCTTTGTATTTCAGCTTGCCCTAGGATTGGGTTAATCCAACGTTCCCGAATCTTACGGATTACATCAGCTTCTTTCGAATCGGGCGCAATGGACTGCGGTAAGGTTGTTGTTACATCATCAGCAAGTGTTTTTGGGATTAAGCCATTAATGTTGCTGAGTTTTTCTAGCATGTGTTGAATACGCAATGCAGAGTCATTTGTAAATGACACACGAGGGATATCGACAAAACGATGCTGTTCGATTTTTATATCTTCGAGCAATACCAGCAGGAGAGGGCGGTTATTATGTAATGCCCAGTTCCATTCGTTGGTGACATTTCTGGATGCAATAGCATCTTGTGAATACAGTCCGACAATAACAGAACTGGATTTCAAACCATTATCAATATGTTCCGCCCAATCAGCGGGTTCAATGGCAAGCGTATCGTCATCAATGTCTTGATCTAAAATGGGAATGTTGTCTATGTCTAGCCAGACGTCGAAATTTTGAGATTTCAGCGCGTTCCGAATTTCAAGGGCGTATTTTTTATCCTTGTGACGGTAGCTGATAAATACCTGCATTTTTTATGTTTCCTTGAGTGTGTTTTGAAGTAAGCTCTGTAACGACTCGAATCCAGTCTCATGATTTTTTGTAAAATCGCTGTACTGAAGCATTGCGTATCGGGCGGGTATACCCAAAGTATGTCTAGCTAACAGCAAGAGGGGACCACGCCCGTTATTGTAGGCATAATCCCACTCAGAGGTCACACGTTTGAGAGAAATTGAATCTGGAGAAAGAATACCAATCATTAGATCACTTTCAATCATTTTCTGTTTGGCAAATTCATACCAGTTAACATCCTCTGGGAAATCATATACATCAAGTATTGGTTGATGACCGTGTTCTTGTAACCATGCGTAGAGGCGTTTTGCGAAGGGGCGATCAAAGCTACTATAACTAATAAATATGCTACTCATATCTAATGATTATTCCTTAAATATATTTAAAGACTCTACTCTCATAATATTAACAAAATACTTGACAAATCCAAATAACGATCATTTGAACATAAATTTCCCCCGAAAAAGCTACCAAGATTTCGAAAACAAGCTATTCAGCATCTAAGAAGGCTTAAAGTGTTATGCTAATTATTTCCCGACCACACTCAACACCCCCACAATTTGCGCCAACCTCACCCCCACGTATATCATTACTCCATAATCATACGCAAACTGGACGGCACAATGGCACACTCAGAGGCACATAGGCGCAAAACATTAATCGACCCCGCGCTCGCACGAGCAGGGCAGAGGCATTTAGTAAGTTTCGCGAACCTAACCCTATCAATAAACCACCTACATTAGTTTATTAAACCCTTACTATCAATAATTAGAGGATCAAATTATATGCGTGCTTTGCAATATCAAGCATTTGGTAATCCTATTGAACAAGTTCAATTAGTAGAAATACCAAAACCTCAACCTTCTGCTGGCGAGATTTTAGTTCGACTGACTCATCGCTCTGTTAACCCAGCAGATTTGCTCGCCATCCAAAAGCTATATGCCATTCTTCCTGATAAGTTTCCTGCCGTTCCCGGTGGCGAGGCAGTTGGTGAAGTAGAAGCCCTCGGAGAAGGTGTCACAGGTTACGAGATCGGTCAACGTGTTATTCCTTTGGGGGGTGACGGAAAATGGCAAGAATCAATCGTTTTATCAGCACAACAAGTTATCCCCGTCCCTGAGAATATCAGTAATACAACGGCTGCCCAGCTAATTGTTAATCCGGTTAGTGTGTATGTCATGTTACTTGAAGAACTGGGATTAAAAGAAGGCGATTGGTTACTGCAAACGGCAGCAGGGTCAACACTGGGGCGTATTGCGATCCAATTGGCAAAGTTAAAAGGTATCAAAACCGTGAACCTTGTTCGGCGACATGAACAAGTCGAAGAGTTATTAGCACTTGGTGGCGATGCTGCTTTTTCGACACAGGATGAGGGCGTTTTAGAGAAAATTCTTGAGATAACAGGTGGAGGAGCGCAGGGTGCAACCGATGCCGTAGGTGGTAAAACAGGCGGGCTGGCTCTCAAGAGCTTACAACATGGTGGCACACTCTTGAGTTATGGTCTTTTGAGTGGGCAAGCAATAAGAGTAGATCCGGCACATCTGCTGTTCAATGAAACGGCTCTACGAGGTTTTTGGCTGAGTGCTTGGTTCAAACGTAAATCACAGGCTCATATCAATGAAGTGCTAACAAATTTGATGACCCTAATGGCTCAAGGGCAGATCGTTCCGCCTGTCGAAGCAGAATACGATTTGGCAGATTTTGCGTCCGCCTTTAAGCACATGGAGACTTCAGGACGTAGTGGAAAAATTCTACTAGTTGGTTAATCTAAGAATCTAACTGATCAGGTTTTAAATCGACCTGATCAGTTTACCAGTGGCGTTTAATGTCATAGCTATCGAACATCACATCATTGCCAATGACTGGAAAGTTCTCACTTTGCGATTGTGCAATGATCAACCTATCAAATGGGTCACGGTGATGAAAGGGCAGGGTTGCTACAATCCCTATATGTGCCGTTTTAATCTCTAACAACCTGAGGCTATTTTCGTTCATCTGTACATCAATAAACTCAGTGAACGGTGACGGCATTTCCAACTTGCCCAAGCTGACTTTAATTGCCATCTCCCATACACTTGCAACGCTCAGATAAATGATATTCTCAGGGGCTTCAATTAACGCTTTTGCTGATGGTCGCAATGCCGGATCATCGTTAATAAACCATAAGAAGGTATGAGTATCGAGCAGATAACTCATTCCATGTACTCATTGAAGTCAGAAAGTGGTGCATCGAAATCCGATGCCATTTTGATTTGACCGCGCGCACTACCTGCTTTGCGTGGTTTAACGACTGTTGAGATTGGAACGAGTTGTACGGCTTGGCGGTTGTCATCCAAAATGACCACAGTCTTACCGTGTTGCGCATCATCTACCAATTTTTTCAAATGATCTCGAGCGTCCCGTATATTATATTGTTCCATCTGTGACCTCATATACAGTTTGTTTTCGTGTTAATTATACAATGATTTTGTGGCTTGTATCTTGCTACAGGTTTAAACGATAGACTCTCAGCGTCGTAGGCACCTCGCGTGAGCACGAGCAGGGCAGGCGGAAAGCATTGTTGATTATGGCGACAATGACGAGGCGATTACGGGCTGTGATGCAGGATGCCCAGAGCGAGGTCTACAGGGCGTTTAGTAATACGGGCATGGGCGTGCGGTTCGTCACGCAGTTGGTGGGTAGAGCGTCGGGGGTAGGGTGGTGCAGGGTAGGTTGGTGTAAGGCTAAACAAAAGGTAGTTAATCTCTTTTATTTCACTTTCGGCACCCTCGAATTGTCTATTCAATCATGACGAAATATTTACAAATTAATTATGATTATGGATAAATTATATATATTATTAATTCCCCTTAAATGCAATTAACACATTCGTAATATAAAAAGTAATATAAGGTGAAATAATTTACGAAGATACGTAAATTTCATGCTATTTGATCGTTGGATTCTGCAAACCAAACTGTTATGATGCCTCGAGGGGTACCATAATCCTATCCGTACCACTCACATAGTACAACTCTGAAAGACACCCCAAAACAACATATGCCACCTGCTCATATCACATATAAAGATATGGGTTAGTTTGTGTTGCATATTGGCTGTAATAATTAGAAATTTTAGTACGAAACTATCATCATTTTCATAAAAGGCTCAACATAACATGTCCCGAAAAATGACCAAACTCATCTGGCACATACTGACTTATCTTATCGTGATTAGCCAACTCGCCATCCCTGCTTACCAAGCACGGGCGGCATACTTGGCAACGCATCCATCTGATGATTCATTCGAATTTGTCACGCAGGAAATGGTTGATGCAAATTTAAGCGCGTTAGCTGCGATTACGCCACAAATTATTGAGCCAGAGGGTGAGGTTTCCGTTTGGGACTTGTTGCCTCAGAGTGATGAGGTAAGTGAACTAGAACAACAGAATGTTGAATTACTTCCGCCAGCCGTGCCAGTGCCAGAGTCGATGTTGCTTCCGCAAAATTCGTCTGAAATTGTATATGCAAGTAGTGTATATAGAACGAGTGGTTCTGTAACCGCACCAGGAAATGTGTTGGCTGGGACAGATGGTTTCGCGACTGTATCAAATTCTGAACCTAAATCAGATTGGGATTGTATTGTTGTGTCATTTGGTGGATCAATCGAAAATGTGACAACAATACGATGGAGTGCAGCATACGACATTGAGGCAAAGTATGAATATTATCTTGATGTCTCTGAGCAACCCTTAGAATGTTTTGATCAATCAAATATATCTTACCGAACTGTACATGATACCGGTGAATCAGTGGGACCAAATCCCGATATTACCGGTTTTTATACTCACTTTGGGGAACTTCCAATTCCAAGTACATATGCAGTACGATACCTTCGATTTAGATCGACTTGTGCGTGGGCAGGGGCAGCTTACTGCGCTGAGGATGTTGGTTCTGTTTTCCTCGAAAGTATAAGTATAGAGGGCAATTACACCTCAGATTTCCTCGGCGCTTTGGGACTACAAGTTGGTTCACCACCAACAGGTGATCAATGGGATTATTCAGCAGTAGACTCCGATTCGATTAAACAATCGCTTGTTTTTGATGGCAATGTACTACCCTCCACAGGTGATTATTTCTATGGGGTGAATGATGTAGCCATGCAAGGTGATGATACGCCCCTCATTTTGCATCGTAGTTATAGCACAGAATATCATCGGCGTTTCGGGGCATTCGATTTCGGATTTGGATGGGATCATAATTTTAGTACGGGATTGATATGGTTTGATGAAGAGCGTCTTGCCTTTTTGGATCCTACGGGGGCAGAACACTATATCACTTATGATCGAGAAACCAATGAGTACAGGTTTGCAAATGGTTTCTTAGCAAACTTTGTCGGAATATCACCTGATTTACCATATGAATATTTTACGCCAACATACAATGGTTATAGACCAGCAGGCATTAAATATTGTCTAGAATTAAGTGATCATACAGTCTACTATTTTGATGAAAGTGGCTATGTTCGTTTAATTGGTAACACGAGAAATGAAGGATCACTTGAAGATTATGATCCCTGTGGCGAGGATAACAACTTATATCGCGGGTTACTATTCCAATATAGGAGCTTATCTGGTTTTTTGCATAATATGGATTATGAATTTGAAGTACCATCTTATGAGATACAAGTACCATCATGGTACCCTGATAACTTCCAATTCAAATTATTAGAGCGTGTTACTGCTGGTGTGGGTTCTTTTTCTAATTATATTGAGTTTTCATATCGGGATACACCACTAATTGATTTCAGTATGATGACAGCAGGTGCTTATTTTTATTACCGGGATAGTATTGTCATTGAAACGATAACCAGTTCTCAAGGCTATAATACTACTGGCTCACAGACCACTTGTTTTACCTATCAACCCTCAGAAACCTATAATATGGCACAGTTTGTCGGTTCCGGCACTGTTAGCATATCAGATATCCCATGCGATTCGATCAATAGCTCTGATTACATCACGGTAAACGCCGGAGCACTACAGATGCTTTCAACGGCGACTGACGTTAGAAATCAAACTTGGCGATATGTTTATGCTCTGTCGAGTCAAAGTGTTACGGGATTTCTAATAATTCCTGACGGAGCGTCCCAAGAGCCACATGATTATTATCAATTCACAAGATCCTTAAGCGGTATAATTAATCCGGCAGGTGAAATAACAGAATATATTGAATACTATTGCCAAGAAACACCATGGTTTACACAAGATTTAACCGATGTCGATAATGATGGCATAGTCGAAGTGCCGTGTACTGATGATGACACTGACCTCTTTCTCCAATCCGTATTTCGACATTGGAATGGGACACAACAACTTTTAGGGAGCTATGAATATACCGTTGATGACTCAGACTCTAATTTTCGCATTATAACTACAGAAGTAATTGATGAGGAAGGCGCTGCAACTGAATATATTCGAACAACATGTAGTCCTTCTCGATCTGATTTTGCAGCATGTAGTTGGCTCAATCATACTGGTGTCGATAATACACAGATATCCTTTGAAGGTCATCATCTACAGTATGGCAGAGGATCACAAAACGCAATTCGCTTGCAAGAACGAGTCGACATCAACGGGAATGAAACAACCTTTTTTTGGAATACAGAGCGTGATGAATTTAATGATCTATACACTTTAGATACGATTGGTTTACCAAATGAGACTACAATTGAATATACTTACGATGATTATGGCAATCAGACAAGTATAATAAATCCGCTGGAGCATGAGACCTCATTTGAGTTTAATTCCACATTCGTGAATATGATCGATTCAATTGATTATGATGTAACTACTACTTCTAATGATATTCAGATATCCCCTGACTATAGCAATGGGCAGCCTCATTATGTTGATACTGATGTCTCAGAAACAATTACGTCTTACCATCCAGAGTTTGGTTTTCCAGAATGTGTATTTATTGAATACGACACATTACATTCCAGTTCAAGGAATATAACTTATAGATATTATGAATACGATGATTTAGGGCGTGTAATAAACATTTTTGAAGGATCAAATGCTTGTTATGGGAATCGCAATAATCCTGAAAATATGGCTCAACACTTTGAGTATGATATAGCAGGAAATGTTACTCTGTCTGTCCAAAACTATAGTCAATACTTGCACCAATTATTTGGTACGATAGTATGTGATTTAGATAATTACAATATTTGTACCCAACTGGAATATGATGATGACACAGGTCGCCTAGAAAATATAATTGATCCTCAGGGGCGCATTGTTAACTATATTTATGATGCAGCAGGGCGGGTTATCTCTGTAGAAACCCCGAACCCAGATAATGTGGCTAGCCCTCTAACAACAACCTACAGCTACAATAGCCAAGACAGTGCGATTCGTGTTACCGACCCATATGGGCGCACCAATTGGACATGTTATGATGGGTTACAACGTCCTACTTTGCAACTAACTAATGTTGATATGCAGGGGCAAATTGATGTTGAAGCTACCTACCAAGATGTTTGCAATTCTGAGACACCACTTCCATTAACGCAAACTGATATTCATAATCTGACCACAATCATTGCCTATGATAATGGTGATACTCAATCTGGGATCGAAATTATTACTGTAATCGATCCGAGCGGTGTAGTAACAAAAACCTATAATGACCACATGGGGCGCGAGATTGCTGTTGTCTATAATTGGGTGGATGGCAATGGGAGCACAGGCGGGGAACATGATTTTGCACGTCCCGATGAAAACATTATAGTATGGACACGCTACGATGCTGTCGGCAATGTGGTTGAAGTTATCGATCTACATTATTCACCAACAGAACCACTTAATTATGATGGGCAGAATTACTCCTCAGATCAAGAAATTAATCTGGGCGATGAGACCAATCCATCACCATCTAATGATTTTACCCGCTCAACCCGTTACTGTTACAATGAACGCAACCAAATGACTCGTCAAGTTATTAATTGGGATCGCGCTGGTAGCCCTTGCGCTGATGGTTACCAACCTACCCATCATAATGGTGAACGTAACGATCAAAACCTTGTTACAGAGTACACTTATGATGCCGTTGGTAACATGACAGTCGTTGTACAAAATCCCAACCAACCGCCTGAAGATGATGATCCGCAGACGACAACCACGCGCCGTGAAACTCATTATGTCTATGATGGCATAGGGCGGGTAGAGCGAGTGATTCAAAATTATGAAGACGGAACTTTTGAGCTAAATAATTCTGATCTCGATCTCATCACTGAATATCATTACGATCATCGCGGTAATTTAGAACGCGAAATTGAATGGCGTGGTACAGAATCACGTTGCACAACCTATGAGTATGACAATTTAGGGCGACAAAGATTTGTTACATACAACGACTCTGACTGTACGACAGATAATCGCATTGAAGACGAATCCGATCTCGATATTCGTTATGAAACACAATACGATGCAGCAGGTCGCGTCACATCCCAAATCGATCCCTATAATTTAACAACAATATTTGAATATGATGACTTGGATCGTGTCATATCCGTTAGAGATCCACGAGGGTTGATTACAGACACGACCTATCAACCGAATCCACCCTCAAATCCAGAACATTTATGGCAAATTACAACGTCATCTGCTGATATTAGCCAATTAAGCTATTTAGATCATCTGGATCGTCAGGTTCTATCGACATCACCTCAAGGTCGCGTGATGGAGTATACCTATGATATTCGTGGACAGGTACTTTCTGCTACCGACCCATCAGGTCGTATTACAAGATACGGTTATGATGCGCTTGGTCAATTAACCTGTATGATTGAAAATGCCGCTGAATCTGATAATACGGTTACGTGTACTACGACACAGGGCGTAAGAACGATATATGCTTATGACTCAAGCGGAAATTTAATCAAAGTCACTTTGCCTAATGGCGGTGTTATTGATTATATTTACGACGCACTGGGTCGTCGGATTTATACAGATGGTCCATTACCAGACTCAGGTACTACATTTGATGTTAGTAGAGTTGAGTATGATCTATTGGGCCGTCCAATTGAAATAACAGATCCGAATCAACTAGTAAACTCCGCCGATTACACTCAACGCATTACCTATAATGCACTTAATCAAACAGAATCGATCACCTATAGCGATGGTTTGACAGAAGGTTTTGATTACAACAATTTTAACCTCCTGCATACCATGACGAATAATAGCACAGGTACTACAACCTATGACTATGATTTGATGCACCGAGTGGTTAATGTTGATGATCCCTTGAACCAAAGTGTATCTTATGAATACGATCAACTAGGACGGCGTACGCAAGTAAGCTTCCCTGGGGCAGGGGAAATATCTCAACCAGTCGCCTATGATTATTCTCGATACAAAGAGGGCTTCGTTACAGTTCGAGACTGGAACACAGGGGAGACCGAATACGAGTTTGATAGCCTCAATCAACTAACAAATGTAACTCTGCCGAACGGTATGTTGGTGGAATATACCTATACTCCAGACGGTCAAACCCAAACAATTATATATAGGCAAAATGGTAATGTGGTCGCGCAATATGACTACAGATATGATGATGTCGGTAATCGTACGGTTGCCTATGAGCAGATTGCTCAAAGCGAGACCCCACCCGGTGGGTATACAGCGCAAGAGGATTACTTCCAGCCTCGAGGGGATTGGATCGTAATAGACGATACCAATGCGCTTTACGGTACCTATCTTCAGACAAGTGTCGTGGATGCCTCATTAAATTTCAATGTCGATCCAGATTATCTGAATGGTATTACCATCATCGCGTTGAGAGATGTAGATGCTGGTAGCCTGGACGTCTGTATCAATGATGAGTGTGGTATAGCATATGATTTATCCAACTCAACACGTGAATACGGCTACGAGATCAATGTTGACCCATCTCAATATAATTTGACGGGTAATGAAGAAACGCTAAACATCAGGGTTGGGTTAGAGAGTGGGGACTGGCTTGGCATTGAATCCATCCGCATTTTAGGTCCGCTCCCCCCAGGATATTATGATGATGCGCCATCATTATCTGGTCACAATATCATTTATTCTGGGAATTGGGATCAAAGCGGCGGAGCGAGCGCTCGTGACAACACAGTATCATCATCCAATTCTTCATCAGATACCGTCACATTTAATGTTATCCCCGATGATATTGATGGATTAGTCATTTATCATGCTAGCGCTCCCGGAAATGGTGAATTC
Organism: Epimenia babai; assembly: GCA_011762755.2. NCBI lineage: Eukaryota > Metazoa > Mollusca > Solenogastres > Cavibelonia > Epimeniidae > Epimenia > Epimenia babai. The sequence goes on along the minus strand of WURV02170326.1, from coordinate 695 downwards.
GAAGTTTGTGCTGCAGGCGCATCATTCTGCCCTTCGGTTGTAGCCACTCTTCCATCTGGAAGTGCGTATATCTGGGGTGATCGAACCTATCTCTCCAATCAGGAGCTCGACATTTCGGGATCTGTGCCTGTAGAAATCACAATTTCGCCCAAAGCAGGAACAGGTTCGGTATCATTCGATGGTGTCTTGATTCTTCCAGCCGGCGGGGAAACGGCGAATCTACCACAAATCACAGGAACAGGTGTTACCACAGATCACTCCGTCCGTGAGGTGGGTGAGTGGTTACATAATCCAGATGGTGCCATGTGGTCTGGAGACAATGTGGGTGCAAATCCTTCTGCATCTATCATGTTTGGATTTGATGGAAGTGGATTAGACATCAGTTATTGGATTGATAAAAGTGACAACGGCTTAGCCACTCATTTTGAAGTATGTATTGACGCAGATTGTACAGTTGTCAGCATGCAAGATTTCGATGCCCTACAATCACTGAATCAACGATCAGGTAATCACGCCTATATTTATGCAGATAACTTCGGTTATCATGTTGCTGAGATTCGCAATGTGTCTGCTAAATGGATAGGTATTGAATCCATCACCGTTTTAGACGAACGTCCGATTCTTGGTACAGGATTATATGATCTAAATCATCCCGGTTTGATGCTAGACGGTTTGTGGATAGACAATGATGATCC
>WURV02170315.1:0-14395 GCA_011762755.2 Epimenia babai | reverse complement strand
TACCGTGTGTCTAATACCGTGTTGAAGTCGTATGTCCACGCAATGCCATGTTGATACCGTGTGTCTAATACCGTGTTGAAGTCGTATGTCCACGCAATGCCATGTTGATACCGTGTGTCTAATACCGTGTTGAAGTCGTATGTCCACGCAATGCCATGTTGATACCGTGTGTCTAATACCGTGTTTACCTGTCTTTTTGTAGACGATTCATCCTAAACGGTGTAAACAACCTTGATGAAGCCGTAGAAAAGACAAAGCATCAAATTTTTAATATACGTTATCTTAATCGATAAATAATCTCTTTCTGCGTGTGTAATTCGACAGTTTTGTTCATTTCCGGGACATTCTTTGATTTTAATGTGTCTGCTTTTCTCGCTCAGCGGGTAACAAATGACATCTATACGCGCCAGACGCAGTTTTTTCGTGTCCGACCTTGAACTTCGACAGATTTGATGACGTCATAGACCACCACGTGACTGATTGAATATTATATAATTACATTTATTTGGATAATACGATATATTCGACTTTAGAATTTGGAAACTTTTATTTCTAAAATTGTGCGATAACCTCGCACCAGATCTGCCCTGTGAAGTTTTTACAAGATTAAAGTTAGTCACTGCTCGTGTATTTCCTGTTTCTCAGACACTTCATTTCACTCGACAATATTGACGAAATTTAAAGTGATAAGGGAACAATGGAAATATTGTCTACAGTATGCTCGCATTACGTTTTAGTGACAGCATTACAGCGACTTAAACATCCTCTGAAGTGGCCTTTAAAAGATTTCTTGACAAGAACATTGCCGAACTTTTTGAGGATATTTTGGCTGGTTATGTCGGGTTGATATCGCTACCTGTAGTCTGTCCCAAAAATTTTTCCTCGGATATTAATTTGGAGAACTTTAAGGCCAACTTCCATGTACCTAGAGGTAAATAGAGGTTACACGAGCGGTGTGTGCACTGGCATTATCGTCCATCAGGATGTAATCGTTGCCTGGTGGTCCTGGACAGCAACAAAAACTGCAAGTTCAATATCTTTCGAGGCTACTAATTGATTTTATTTATTTAGGAACTTTTGCATATGATTTACTAAGCTTCTTCGCGCTCATTGAATCAAACCTGATTTTTCACAGCAGATTGTGACAAAATTTTTTATCTTGTGCATAAACAAATCTAAGCTTGAGAATTATATCTACGCGGTTCGTCATCGACATTAATAATTCTTGATTACCGTGTTACCACAACCGCAATATTTCTATCTCTGCGTCCCCTTCTACCAACACCAAAAATAAAAGGCTCTATACACAACAATCCCATATCGACCCACGTGTTTCGACAGCATATCCCCCCCCCCATATCGAATCTTATTTCCTGTCCTATACAGTCATGTCTAACTCGCCATACTCAGATAAATTTAGGATCACCTTTCAAAGGTATACACTTAGTGAGTGTGTCTGTGGAATTACCACTCAGTCGAACATGCCGTGACACAAGAAACTCAGTAGTCTTTGAGAGTCGCGGATTCTTAGGGCCGTTTCATCACCTGTGGCTCAAGGGCGATAGCCGATAGGCTGATATAGGCATCAAAATTCGTCAAATTTGTATGTGGGCTAATTTGGGTGATTGCATTTGTAGCCCCACTAGCATGGCTATATATTACAGTATCTACCATTGCTCTAGAGGTCATACACATAAATCTGTCAGCTAGTTTTAATTAGCACTGATATAACTACATGGTGGGTAAGGAGATATGACACCTACCACTCCCAAAAACTTAAGTGTATAAAGTATAATAACAACTGGACCAAGATTTCAGGCAGTCCTGTCTGAGTCTTCACTTAACAAGTGCGTTTTTAGAGTTGTTATTTCATAAGAACAAAGTCTTGACAGAATTTCGGATCTAAATATATTTTTGGGGAATAACTACATTCTTAAAAATCTATACAATCTTGGCAATAGTCACATTCTTGGGGTCATTTTATAGGGGAAATCATTTGTTTATAATTAATACAGATGTTAGCACATAATTAGATTGTAAGATGATTGTCGTCATTATTAGAATGCATACGTAGTTTGAAAATTCGGGTAGATTAGGATTAGTGTATTATTACACAATTTGTAATGTGTGATTTTTATAATAAAAGTCCTGTCTGAGTCTTCACTTAACAAGTGCGTTACGACTCATCTCTCTTAACAGCAACACAACATTACGGGTCCTGAAGTGCTACCGGTTACATTTTGGAGGTCCCACCGAGATCCCAGTCGCATTCCAACAACACTACATACCAGACGAAATACACCAGAGTGGAGGCAAAATGAGTGATGACAGTAACGTAAGCGAGAATCAAGCCACAAATCCCACACAACCAACTGCTACACCACAATACATTTCCGATGCAACGACCAGCAATATAACGACAGTATCAACAACCTCAACACCAACAGTGATCACAGCCACGACCACACAACCAATTCACACAGAGAAATTAGAACCCATGATGTCCATGAGAGGATGGAGGAAAGAAATGAAGATGAACGGCGAGATCGGTAATGGACTAAGTTACACCAGTTTTCTTAGACAAGTGAATGAGGCTGACCGACAAGGTCGCAGTGAGTATGAAATAATTGATGCAGTTATTCGTGCCATCGCACCATCTATGACTAGTTTGAAGGCATACTTGGAAGGACGTGTCGCACTCAACCTTAATGAACTTAAGTCTATCATACGTTCATTCTATAATGAAAAGACGGCGACAGAGCTCTACAAGGAACTTAGCAACTTGACACAACGGTCAACGGAGAGTGCACAGGAATTCGTGTTCAGAGCACTAGATTTACGACAAAAAGTCATTTTCTCGAGCACAGATGATGACATGAAGTACGATGCACGCCTTGTGCATGACATGACAACACGAGCAATCGCAACGGGATTGAAAGATGAAAGGATAGCTCGCGAATTAAAAGTGACACTGGAAACACCAAACATCAAGGACGACGAGCTTATGCGAAAGTTGAACAGTATTGAGTCATACGAGAATGACCGGAGAACCAAAAAAACAGTATCCGTACATGAAATAAATGCGCGACAAGATAACACCCATGAAAATGTAACACATGAGATATCTAGTGAGCTAAACGAACTGCGTGCAGAAATTGCGATGCTACGTGATGAGGTGAGAAACAATTCTGCATATAAAAATCATGTTTATTCCAGTAAAGAAAACGCGAGTGCCGATAACAGCTACCGCCGATATGACTATTACAGACCACCAAGAAAATGTGATACCTGCGTGAGTAATAAACTCTCAGGACCATGCTACCACTGCTTCCGTTGTGGTTCAGACAAACACATTGCGAGATTCTGTCGGGGATTGTCAGCTAACGCTCAGGAATTTACACCACGAGGTCTACGGTTTAACGAACAGGACACACCTCAGTTCATGGGAAACGGCCAAGGGTTGGCTTTGCGGGGAAACTGCCAGCCTCCACTCCTGCCGACTCCCCAACAATCGAAACCAGTACGCGGCCAACACCAACCAACACGAGAGCAACACCACACTGCATAAATTGCCAGGCAATCTCCAATCTTACGGTATGTTCCTGTAAAACTGTATACTATTGTTCACGTGACTGTAAGAAATCTCATACAAACCAACATCAAGATGTTTGTCTACCCATATGTATGTTAGAACGGCACCTTAATCGCAAAAGGGAAATTAAAGTAAATGAGTTAAAGGGTGAAGTGTACAGTTTAAACTCTAAAAACAAACAAAAACTCATAAAATTAGTTGGCGATGAGTGTACACTAAACTGCTTACTGGATGGTCATATTACTAATGTATTATGGGACACAGGTGCACAGGTATGTTTAGTGTCAAGTACGTGGCTACATAATAATGCACCACAGAAAACAATCAAGCCACTAGACAAATTATTTGATGGTGAACTAACTGTAAAGTCGGCCAGCGACGATGATATAACATTCGATGGTTATGTGGAAATGGATATGAAACTAGATTCATACAGTAATGGCATCCAAGTTCCTTTTCTAGTAACAAAAACACGAGTACAACGTCCAATTATTGGCTACAATGCAATTGTCCATTTGAAAGAACAGACTCATAACTTTGAAAATCAATTCAAAATGGCTTTACCCAAAGGTAAAAGTAGTCTTGTAGGGTCAATTAATGCTATATTGAATGAGAACGATGATTTTATGGGAAGTATAAGAACTGGTAAACAGAATATATTCATGAAGAAAGGTGAAACAGTCATAGTCAAATGTACCGTACATAGCTTAGCTCATTGTCAGTCACAGCCAGTAATACTAAACCCACCTGTTATCGCTGATTTGGTTGATAACATAGAAGTACATGAGTCTTTGTATCACATAAAGCCTGGGTGTCATAGCATTAGGGTCCCAGTGCGCAACACAGCTAATCATGATATTGTGCTAAAGAGGAATACAGTGATTGGGGAGCTATATGCTGTAGAATCACTAATAACATTGAATAACACAGAGTCATGTACTTATCAAAGACATAAAACTCCACAAAATACACAACCTCCTACAGCTAGGCCTAGTTGTAATGAAAATGAGACCTCAGCAGATAATACAGATAACATCGGATTGTACAGCCAGGAAGGGGTTGGTATAACCTCATACACATATCCCCGCACTAATCTAATTAGTAATAGAGACTATGGAGTTTCCACACCATCTCAATACATATGTACTCCCCAGAGTATAAATGACAATAAAGAATATGTTAATCTGACTCCACACTCTCATAGTACCGTAAGCACACTCAATGTAAATAGAAAAGCCAAAAGTAATATGAAGAGTAGTGTAGAAAATAGCAATTGCCGAGTACAGTCAGAAGAAGGTGCAGCTGCGATGAGTAGTACACAGAAAGGGTGTTCCGAGTCACACTATCAACCACCAGTAGAGTTCGGAGAGAATATCACAGCTAATCAGAAAATACAAATAGAAGGCATGTTATACAATAACTGTCATGCTTTCTCGTACAATGACGATGATGTAGGATGCGTGCCAGACATGAAGTTGAAAATAAAATTGAGTGACAACACACCAGTGACAAGAACATACTCATCGATACCCCCGCCATTATACAGAGAGGTGAAAGATTATTTATTTGATCTAATGAATAAAGGCTGGGTGCAAAAGTCCACTTCCGATTACTCATCTCCAATGATATGCGTTAGAAAGAAAGACCAAAGTCTTCGATTGTGCATAGATTATCGGGCACTAAATGCAAAGGCAGTGAAAGAGCGCCTCCCAATTCCAAGAATTCAGGACTCATTGAATATTCTTAAAGGCAATGCATGGTTCAGTCTTTTAGATCAAGGTCGGGCATACCATCAGGGATTTGTAGATGAATCTAGTCGACACCTGACTGCCTTCATAACGCCATGGGGTCTCCAAGAATGGGTCAGAATTCCGATGGGCCTTTCCGGAAGCCCTGGAGTATTTCAGGCATTTATGGAAGATTGTCTTAGTGACATGAGGGATGAAATATGTCTGCCGTACCTCGATGACATCCTAGTCTTTTCACCAACATTTGAACAGCATTTAGTGGATGTTGAACGAGTGCTTCAAAGACTCAAGGTGAAGGGGATAAAGCTCAAACCTCGCAAATGTCATGTATTCAAGAATGAAATACGATATCTAGGACATTTGGTCAGCAGTAAGGGTTATACCATGGACCCAGCCGATAAAGCAGCAGTCATTGCGCTTCGTCACAAAACTCCTACAACGGTCGGTGAAGTGAGACAAATCTTAGGTTTCATAGGATATTATAGAAAATACATTGCCGACTTTTCACGGAAAGCTACAATTCTCTATGATCTCTTATCGGTGAAAACTGACGACAAGGCACATTCTACTAACAAAATTCAAAATAAGAAAAGTCAAGCACGCTGCCCAAAACGTGATAAAGCCCGTTCTAATTGCCAAATAACATGGACAGCAGAGCACAAGAACTGTTTGAATCAATTAATTGATGAACTGACAAATTCACCCATAATGGTCTACGCAGATTTTGACAAAGAATTCGTACTTCACACAGACGCATCACAGGAGGGACTGGGAGCAGTTCTCTACCAGCAACAGACAGATGGCCGGCTAGGAGTTGTGGGGTATGGCTCCAGAACCTTGTCGCCAGCTGAGAAAAACTACAACATGCATTCAGGGAAGTTAGAGTTCCTTGCTCTGAAATGGGCAATTACAGAAAAGTTTAAGGATTATCTGTACTACTCACCTTCATTCAAAGTATATACAGATAACAATCCACTAACCTATGTTCTGACTACCGCACGATTGGATGCTACTAGACACCGGTGGATCTCTGATTTAGCGGATTATAATTTTCAGATCTTCTACAAACCGGGAAGTTCTAATGCCGATGCAGACGGTTTATCGAGACTCTCGATGGAGGCATACATCCCGCAGTGTACAAATCAGATTAGTTTAGAAGAACTAAAGACTATTGGGACAGGCATGAAAGGGCAATGTGAAGGAACAGTAGCCTGGAGTAATGCTCTCGGATCTGTGGCAAGGGAACCTGAAAACATTCAGTTACCAATGATCTCAAGACAACAACTCAAGCAAGCTCAGAGGAATGACCCTGTGTTAAAAGAGCTGATCTCAATGATGACAAACGATACATCTCCAAAAATGCATACCGTGAAAGACCCTACAATGCGTACATGGCTGCGGAATTGGAGCAAATTGAAACTAGACGCGGATGGACTATTAATTAAACAACATCGGCCACCATGTGAAACTGAATTGATACAACTCGCCATCCCAGATGAATTCAAGCAGATAATATACACCGAGCTGCATGAAAATATGGGCCATTTGGGGCCGGAACGAGTCATCGCGTTGGCACAAGAAAGGTTTTATTGGCCAAAAATGGCCCAGGACATCACACACTATATTCAAAAAGTATGTAAATGTATCAAAGATAGAAAACCAAATATTCCAGAGAAAGCACCTCTGCACCCAATCAAAACAACATGCCCATTCGAACTAGTGTCCATAGACTATTTGCATTTAGAGAAGTCCAGCAGTGGCTTCGAATACATATTAGTCATAGTAGACCACTTCACCAGATACGCACAAGCATATGCAACCAAGAACAAATCAGGCAAAACAGCTGCTCAGAAAATATTCGACGATTTTGTGCTTAAATTTGGATTCCCCCAACGCTTACACCATGATCAGGGAAAGGAGTTTGAAAATGAGATGTTTAGACAGTTACAGAAACTCTGTGGTATCACACCATCACGCACCACGCCCTACCATCCCCAGGGAAACGGGCAAATTGAGAGGCTAAACCGAACTTTATTGGGCATGTTACGCACACTTCCTCAACAACAGAAATCAGAGTGGCATAAATACATTCCAAAAGTGGTACATGCCTACAATTGTACAAAACATTCAACAACTGGATACTCACCATTCTACCTCCTATATGGACGTCCTCCAAGACTACCGATTGACCTGGTATTAGGAACAGGAAAAACCAGTCATGAAAACTACCGACAATATGTAGACAATTGGTCACGTGAGATGAAGGAAGCATATGATATTGTACAGAAACACTGCGAAAAGAGCAACAGGCACGCCAAAATACACTATGACAAACGGATCAGGTCCGTGGTCTTGGAACCCGGTGATCGAGTGTTAGTCAGGAACATGAGCGAACGAGGTGGCCCAGGGAAACTAAGGTCTTTCTGGGAAAACGAAGTGCATGTGGTAGTCAGACGGATAGCAGACTCGCCAGTGTATCAAGTGCAACAGGAGGGTAGAAAAGGAAGCACAAAAATGAGAACATTGCACAGAAACCTTTTATTACCATGTAATCACCTTCCATTGACAAAACCCGAACCAGAAAACAAACTAAAACAACCAAAAGAGACAAGTAAGAGAACACGAGCTATAGATAGGAAGGTCACCCAAAACTTGGCACCAATCAACACGAGCAGCAGTAGCTCAGAATACTATTGGATATCTGCCGATCAAGGGACCATGGAACCCGAGGAAGTACAGGAAGGAGAAACCCTCGCAGCACAAAACGATGATAATGCAAATGTTCATGACTCAAGTGACACTATAACTATGTCGGAATACCATATCCCCTCTGATCAAGAATCGGAAAACATAGAGTCGCTACACAAGGAGTCAGAAGTTGATGAAGTCGATAAGGATGTTTTAGGTACACCATTACCAGAAGGTTTAGTAAAGGAGCCTACAGAGATGTTTGATAACTCTTCTATAGATGAGGAGGAACCCGAGGTAGACGAATATGTACCAGAGCTCGTGCGACGGTCGAAACGCGAACGGCGCATTCCACAGAGGTATAGTGTACAGTCACTAGGTACTAGGGAGCCTTGCAGATTAGTGCCAAACCATAACGTAGTGATGATACTTTCCATGTTACACCATATCAACCTGATGTAGAACGGGACGAGGGAACATAATACGAACATGTCGATGTAAACAGAATGCACAAAATACCTGACACAGTCTCACTGATTATCTGTAATTATACAACTGTTGTTGATTTCTCTTGCTTAGAGGTGTGAATTATATCACTAGATGTTTGAAAACTGATCACTTTCTTACCATCTGACCTCATGGTTGTCTTGAAAGGATCATTGGGACTAACCAAGATTTATTATCTAATAAGCAAGTAGAATGATCCAATAATAACAGATGAGACTAAAACATTAACCAAGTACATAGTTGTGTACCCAACATTTCATTTTGTACATTGTATCGCTTTGAAATGTAACTGATTACATTTGAATTATTGGTTTGATCATTGTTGTCAATTCATGTAACTGCAGTCTGTTATCAAAGACTATACTAATTTGACCTTACAATACTGACTTAACTTGACATCAGTGTTGTAAGTTGATGCGTGATTACCGTATTTTACAATGTCTTAGTGGACATAAATATATCAAATTATGATGAAGGCTGCATAGAAATTGCATATTTCGATCTATTACCCATTTATGCGACTTCAGAAAATGAAAAGCTAATGAATGGCTAATTTTAGTTTTGTTGTTGCTCATAATTGTCATTAATAAAAGTGTAGTATATTTTGTGTTACATGATTTTTAATTTACGTCCGCTTTTATACATGTAGATTGATTTGAAGATTGATGGATTCGATTCAGTTTCGGAATCGTAACAAATTGCCACATCTATTGTAACGATCTATCTACAGAACAGCAATGCTTACTCGTACTTTAAGATGGTTAATGCCAGATTTCACAAACTCTGAACTATTGAACTTCTTTTATTATCAATAATAGTAATTCACTCCCATCATGCAACTTATGGCATAGGCATAAGATGTGTCAGATACGATAATGGAATGTATGGCTGGTGGAATGATCATCGTGTATTTTGTGTGATTCAGTCGATATCGAATATTTTCTAGTCTATCAAATGTTTTCTCATGATGTACGATGTTACTCCAATACCGAGTACTATGGCCATATGTCACAATTCAAAACTTTGGAAGGATACCTCTAAATACTGATGAGATTGTTAGCGAAAATCAACTTCATTCATTACGAACATAATTTTGGAATTCTTCAAATTCACCTTGTTCAAACAGCTTTCGGAATAGTTGAAAAGTTATTTCTTTTTCTATAATTGTGTCAATAACAGTTTAATTTTGTGAACGTTTATATCTTGTGTATTCTGTAAAATAACTGTGCCACCCTTGTATATAGCCATTATTACATAACAGGAGAATGATTCTGAACCAGTCACAACAACATTTCTCACGTAAATGCTGAAAATAATTTGAGGTAATCAGACGATTTTTCTGCGACTTTCTTTGGAAATATTGTGTTTGACGTAGATGATTGAATGTAACTTGATAAAGAGAAATTGTCATCGGGCAACTCTTATGCAGTCATTTGTTCTTACTCTGTGAATATTTACCATACGATAGATTAGAGCGATTAGTGTCTTTTGCCAAATATTGTGAAATTGTCAAATGTATTGGATGTAGTTAGATTGATTGATTGTGTATAAAATTCAGTGATATTATTCATGTAGGAGTATTATGATGTGCCCTTAAATGTCTGGGACGACATTTCTTAATTGGGGGGAGAGTGTAGCCCCCACTAGCATGGCTATATATTACAGTATCTACCAGTGCTCTAGAGGTCATACACATAAATCTGTCAGCGAGTTTCAATTAGCGCTGATATAACTACATGGGCGGTAAGGAGATAGGAAACCTACCACTCCCAAAAACTTACGTGTATAAAGTATAATAACAACTGGACCAAGATTTTAGGCAGTCCTGTCTGAGTCTTCACTTAACAAGTGCGTTACGACTCATCTCTCTTAACAGGTACTGTACTAATTACTATACACGTAGGTTATGTGACTTTATAAGATAGGGGTTATTATTGTAAGTGCATTACAGGAGATATTGATTTTATTAATTCTCATAGTTGACATTTGTTTTAATATTTTCTTTTATATCCAGTTTGGAGATATGCAACAGAGACAGATATAAGTGAAAACATATGAATGACTAGTAATAACTGTTTTAGAGTTGTTATTTAATAAGAACAAAGTCTTGACAGAATTTTGGATCTAAATATATTTTTGGGGAATAACTACATTCTTAAAAAATCTATACAATCTTAGCAATAGTTACATTCTTGGGGTCATTTTATAGGGGAAATCATTTGTTTATATTTAATACAGATGTTAGCACATAATTAGATTATGAGATGATTGTCATTATTATTAGAATGCATACGTAGTTTGAAAAGTCGGGTAGTTTAGGATTAGTGTATTATTACCCAATTTGTAATGTGTGATTTTTATAATAAAAGTCCTGTCTGAGTCTTTACTTAACAAGTGCGTTACGACTCATCTCTCAACAGCAACACAACATTGCGGGTCCTGAAGTGCTACCGGTTACAGACGAATACACTCAAATCGAGACAGGGAAATTACAAAATCAAGGATCCTAATTTACAGAATTTGCTATGAAATCAAACCTAGACGGTCATGGCGCATACGATTGAAATTACAATATACAAATATATTTAAAGCACAGAAATCTGACAGCTGGTATGATGAACAACCTTCACCACTTTTGGAAAGCTGCTTCAAACCTTATTTTAATCACTGATTTGCAAAGGCCTGGAAAGAGACAGATAGCAAGAATGCTGATTCCAGAAAATATGTCTGATAGGTCTACGATGTTTCATATCGTCCCAATCTACACAAGGCTGGGTTGAAAAAACGCGCGAAAAGTCCTTCCCCCAACAACGACACGATATAATTGCCCTGTTCAACTTATGCCATAACTGCTAATGTCTATAACGCTGAGAAAGTAAAAGAATTAATACGCACTAATGGTATTCAAATAAAAACGAACGATAACGAGTGTATGAAAAGCGAAGAAAACTCTCGGTATGACGATTATTAGAACGATGTCATTATAACACGCGACGCAACATTAGATGCAATGAAATTGGATTATATTTTATTATTAACTTAGATATTTTAGTTTATACACCAATGGGCAAATTATTCTCAGCTTTTTTCAATATAGTACGAGATGATATGTCTATACAGTATGTTTAATTTGTCTTGGTAATGTATTGTAGCTTCTTAAGTGATTATACTGACGTGCAATTTAGGGTCTGAAATATTCATATTTATCTTTGTTTATTTAATATTTATTTATTAAATGTGAAATTGAGTGTATTTTGCTAGCCTACGAACCAAAATAGGTTCAGGCAAAATTACTGAATGAAGTAATGATAAGTAATCAAAATATAAAAATAAAATAATTAACTCAAGGACATCAGCGGTCTATGGTTGGGGTGTTTTGTTCTGAAGATATTTTTAACTCGATCGAAACAAATTTGGATTGAGCTCGAGCTATAACTCATTTTTGTTCCCTCCGAAATTACAAAGTTCTGTGAGCAACTCGATTTTATTATCAAAGTATGAGCGATATGAGCATTATTGAATTTCATAATTGTAGGGAAGGGAGAATAAAAATAATATGCATATATACAAGTACACAATATAGAAAATTTGAAGTGACCATGCCAAAAACAAGAAATACTGTGACGCATCTTTTTTGTTTGTAATACTATTTATAGTGAATGGCCCAAAAATTGTGGTAGATTACATTAGTCAAGAGCTCGCCGTCGTCATAAAAACCTGTATCTACACTATTATGTACTATCTCATTAAGCTACAACAACAACCACAACAAAGAACTTGGGGAGTAATAGCCAGTCGAAGTACCGTGATATGGCGCTGTTCGTCGGTGAAGTCTTGCGAAGTAAGTTTAGTGGCCAGCTCGAATTTCCCTATCTTTCCTTTAATGTATCCGTCGGCGATCGCGAGAGTCTTCGTCTGCATGCGCGCTATTTTGCCGCGTATTTCCGGAAGAGACGAGTTGATCGTATTCAGATATATATTGAACGATTGGATCTTGACGCTGAATTCCTGCGCGGTCGCGTTAAACTTGTCCAAAACATTAATGATTTTGGATCGATCCGCGTTGTACTTTTTGTGCAACGCTCTTCCTTCCGCTGTCAGATCAGTAAGTTTACCGCTCACGAGATTTTTTATTTCCGCGAAAAAGATAGGTAAGGTATCGGCCTGCTTAGAGACCCAGTCACGATCTGTGTCTGTGACCACAGCTCTTATACGGTGGTACTCGTTTGTTAAGACATTACCAATCGCCTCGACGCACTGCAATACCGAAGCGATGCTTTCGTCGTAAGATTCGCGTTGTTGCCGGAACGTCGCGTAATGGCTGCCATATTCCTGCATTTTATTTCGAAAATCGACTACGATATTTTTAATCTCATCAAGCATCGGTGTGACGCTCGACGGTGCGTCATCTCCAACCGAAACCGTCTGCCTGATGTTCCACGTGATTGTCGTCATCGTGCTATTGATTGATTTGAGGTCTCGAGAAGACATGACCATTGTCTCGAAACCGATGATTTGAACGAGGAAATCGTTTATGTACGATATATAATCGGCAAACGCCAGATGGTTAGCTTGTCTATAGTACTTCTGATGCAAGCGGACCGTATGCTTTTTCTTGTTGAATAATGCCAATGTGTCGCTGATGATACGCGTGTACTCGATTTCGTAAATCTTTGCCGATTTCAGCATCTCGTCCGTCGACGTCGCGCACTGTGCGAGATATTGCGAAGTCGCGGAAAGCGTCGAAGAATCGTGTCGAAACACGGCTTTGTCGTACCTATGAAACACGTCCATTGACTCTCGAAAACGTCTCTCCAACTGTGACCGATGCTTCAGAGTCCGAACCTCGCTTTCCAAGGCATACTTTGGCATCGCGGCGTATGATAGAGTTACGTCATACCCACTGTAGACTGGCTTGTTGTCGCAACCACAGGTGGACGTAGACTCGTCTTAAACAAAGCACGTGTCTTTGAGACCACTCTGCTAACTCCGCAGTGAGTTAGATAATGAGAAATAAGTTGATTACCAAGGTAATCGTTGACATGGCCATCCTTGGCCCTTTACAAATCTAGTCTATGTGGCTAACACAACAAACGGATTAGCCCCAGTTATAAGGGATGGGGAAAACACCGTAGGGAAAACCACCAATTCTCGGCAAAGAGTTGACCTTCCATTCACGTCACTGGTTGCGAACGTCTACAGAAAGCGCCTGTTATGGGGCTGCCACACCCTGGAGTCCTCGCAAACCACCCTCTGCCAAGCTGCCCAAGCGTCTTTTAATTGTGGGACATAGATGCCTAATAATTTACTTTTTTTACTACTATGCTAGCTGCCCCCTTTGCTCAATTAGTTTTTAACCATAAATTGCCGCGCCTCACTCCACGTGACGTCTATTCAATTTAACGTACGCTAATTACATTATACGTGATAAAATATAATGTACAAAGTACCAAGTCTCCTTGAGTTATTTCCCTTCTATCGATGCATTATGCAATTACGATAGATGTTTTATAATGTACAGATAGATTTTATGAATAAGTTAGCGTAGTGGTTAGGTGGTTGGAATGGAAGCCAAAAGGCACTAGTTTGCCCATGGTTTCGCGAGCGGCTTTTTTTTCGATCAAAAACACCTTAATCCGTTTCTTCCTATGGAGGGTCCGAATTTTTCTCTCACGTGTCCGTGCTTCATGTGCACTCTGGATGGTCTCTACGACGCGTATACCTCCGCTCTTTCTCTCTCCCTCCCTCCCTCTCTCTCTCTCTCTCCGCTCTCTCTCTCTCTCCCTCTCTATCCCTCTCTCTCTCTCTCTCCCTCTCCCCGCTCTCTCTCTCTCTCTCCCCGCTCTCTCTCCCCGCTCTC
>WURV02170314.1:0-31781 GCA_011762755.2 Epimenia babai | reverse complement strand
TCCACTGCATTCGCTGTATTGTGACAGTTTAGATAAGGAACATAATATCCTTTTGGTTAGAAAAGGAAGTCATACGAAATAGTTAAAACGTAGTAGGACTACTTGGTGAGACGCAGTTAGCTTAGTAGCTGGAGCGTTTGACTCTAAATCCAGAGGACCCTGGTTTAATTCCCGCTCTAGCCAATATACTACTACATATGGATTTTTTTAGCAGAAAACACCTTAAACCCCATGTGGTCTGGGTAGCCCTTGGACCGTGGTTCTGCTAGAGATTTTTACCACTGATGTAGCTCTGCTTCTGATGGTCTATCTCTGATATTGATGATTAGGAAAGAAAGGCACAGAAAAACTGTGCACCTTATGAGGCCTGAACCCACAACTTCTATATATATATTATCTGCTGCTCAACAAACTGAGTTAAAAAAGCAAACATTCTCCCACTCATTTCAGTATTAGACACCCTTTTGAAAACATACTGACATTTAATGTCTGTATATGTATGCACATAGCTGGATAGCTAGACACAGATTGGAATGTCATAATTATAAACAATTTCAAACCACTAACTCCGATTATCTATTCTGTAAACTTAACATATCATCACTGGCTAACCTCAGAAAATGTATCTAGCTTCTAGAATGCCACAAACTAAGACATAACATCATATCTTACACCACTAACTTTACAGCAGCAGCCAGGCTAACAAATCCTAGTACTGCAACACCTCACATATTTAGGTCATCACCTCACATATTTAGGTCATCACCTCACATATTTAGGTCAATACCTCAGATATAGGGCAACCGCTCACATATTTAGGTCATCACCTCACATATTTAGGTCATCACCTCACATATTTAGGTCATCACCTCACATATTTAGGTCAATACCTCACAGATATAGGGCAACCGCTCATATTTAGGGCAATACCTCACATATTTAGGTCATCACCTCACATATTTAGGTCAATACCTCACAGATATAGGGCAACCGCTCACATATTTAGGGCAATACCTCACATATTTAGGGTAATACCTCACATATTTCGGGTAATACCTCACATATTTAGGGCAATACCTCAGATATTTAGGGCAACACCTCACATATTTAGGGTAACACCTCACATATTTAGGGCAACACCTCACATATTTAGGGCAATACCTCATATTTAGGGCAATACCTCACATATTTAAGGCAACACCTCACATATTTAGGGCAATACCTCACATATTTAGGGCAATACCTCATATTTAGGGTAACACCTCACATATTTAGGGCAATATCTCACATATTTAGGGCAATATCTCACATATTTAGGGAAACACCTCACATATTTAGTGTAACACCTCACATATTTAGGGCTACACCTCACATATTTAGGGCAACACCTCACATATTTAGCACAATTCCTGACCACTAACCATGTCACATTCCAAATTACCGTACGCGTAAAAATTTACGTAGGATAATACTTCACGAATCAACTGACATGCCAATTGGTTGCCGATGTTTAATTTCACCTCCATTATATTTATACAAGTTAATGCATTTCAATATGGTTGCATTCGTGCCAAATAATGTGAACATATTTATCTATTTATTTATTCAACAAAGTATACAAATATTTATACGTGGACAATAATACATATTGGAGTGGAGAACACTATGATATATACAAGAAAATATTCACATAATAAAAGTGGTTAATTTGTTAAATCTTCATCTATTGATGAATACAAGAACTATCAAGAAGTCTGGCAAAGTTTATTTAGAGTCCCCAATGTGGCGAAGTGCCACATGAATATACGCAATGCTCCAAGGATACTCACAGAACTTCATATACTCCATATTAGCCATATACTCCATATGCTCCAAGAATACCCACAGAACTAATATCGTAAATCTCTACTATCAAGTGTAGGTTAATAATGTCGTAACATAAAACAATACCGGCATTATTGAAAAAATGCAATGACTTTACTATTCTAAAGTTTTACTGTGTAGACAACAGGAAATACAAAATAGCAAGAAATACAAAGCTGGGATCAATAGCCATAGACTTACCGCAAGTTTTATAGAGGAAACAGACTTACACAAGACAGTATTATCAAAAAATTTTTCGGCATGTACAAACAAATAGCAATACGTACAAATTTTCATAGCACGTACTATACGAAATTGGAATCAGCTGCCAGCAGACATAATCAAACAATTAAATCTTTCCCTTTTCAGACCTAAACTCCAATGCATAAACCAATGCAAACTTGTTCGAAGCTTAAATTAAGCTAAATAGCTACTAATATCGATATAGGTTTAACACTAAAATATACTGAACCTAACCCTTTAACTACAAACGTGTATACGTTGATTAAATGCTGATGTTTCGTAATGCATTGAAAAACACTACTCAGATTTTACAGTTTATTTCATCGCTATTTTAACACTACGCATAGAACGTTTTCATAACAACATTCATTCATTTATTGCTGTAAAAAAACGTGCAAACGTTACTAGAGAGTTGGTTGGTAGCCTTAGGGCAATAGTTAAGGTCACGAAGCCATGCACATTAAATTTAATATAAATTAATACAACAACCGTCGATGTCGACACGAATGAAATATATCGATAAGTAACCTACCTCATACCTGTCACCGATTGCAGTCATAAGGGAGACATACGAGTCGCAATCGATTTGTCAACACATCACAGCATTGCACGTTGACGATCGTCGATTGACTCGGCTTCTGTACTTCTGTACTTGGCGCCATTCGTTACCGCCTTTAACCGGCAGTGCTCGGCAGGTGCCGGCATTTTTATTGCTACGACATTGACCTCACGGCTGTCACGATTATGGGGGGGGGGGGGTAAACTAGTAATAAACGGGCTATAAAACCTTGGACAAACTAAGCGATTCTCTATATATCGCCGACTTTATATTGCATAACAGACATTACGTTGACATCACCTTTAGGTGAGCCGCGCGGTGGGCGACCACTAGACAAGTTGTAAACTGCGTGAAACAATTAGGCTATTGTTTCATGTAAAGTGTGTTTGACAACTCTGCTAATAAGTACACTTTAAACAAATAAATTTCATTTCACAAAACATAATCAACGTTCACTCGGTGACTGTGCGGTTACCTTCATTTACATAACTATATTACTCAATACCTCTTAAGGACCACCCATATAATATAAGATACACTAAAATATATGTATAATACATGAATACAAATGTATTGTGTAAATGTAAATGTGCTGGAGAGCTTGGGTCTTGTTGACGGGTGAAGAGTACATGTTTCACACGTTGACTACTCAAGGCTCTAGTAAGCCAAGCCCATACACGAGTACTAACATTTTACTGCACAGTAGCTCAGTTTGTCCATTTGACTTGGACTGGTCACACTGAATATCTAACATTAGAAGTAGTGTTTTAGTGGTTGTTAGGTGTACCTCTATCTAGCGGAATGGCTCCAATACAAAATCATCACCATTTGACATCATAAGATCTGAATAGAGGGGTAGGCATGATCGAGGCTGGCATGTCCCAGTGACATGTGGCTCAGGAGTTGGGTGTGTCACAAAGTGTCATCTCCCGTGCTTGGAGTCGCTATCAGGCTACTGGCACAGCCATCAGATGACATGGTACAGGGCACCAGAGTTTCAACCCATGCACAGGACCGATACATCACCCTCTCCGCTGTAAGACACTGCATGTCCACAAGCCCAGTGGAGTAATGTACTCTTCACAGATGAGTCCATGTTCTGTCTAGACTTAACTCATGGTGGTCGTGTTCGGGTGTGGAGAAGGACTCATGGACCAATATCCAACAACAGAACCAGCGTCACCGAGTGTAACGCATGTGGTGCAATAGTTCTCAACAAGACATGCGACTGGTCGCGCGGTCAGTGACCTAGTGAGTGCCTACCCTTAGATACACACTGATAAACCACTACGTGCCCTTAGATACACGCTGATGAACCACTACGTGCCCTTAGATACACGCTGATGAACCACTACGTGCCCTTAGATACACGCTGCTGAACCACTACGTGCCCTTAGATACACGCTCATGAACCACTACGTGCCCTTAGATACACGCTGCTGAACCACTATGTGCCCTTAGATACACGCTGATGAACCACTACGTGCCCTTAGATACACGCTGATGAACCACTACGTGCTCTTAGATACACGCTGATGAACCACTACGTGCCCTTAGATACACACTGATGAACCACTACGTGCCCTTAGATACACACTGATGAACCACTATGTGCCCTTAGATACACACTGATGAACCACTGTGTGAAATAGCGTATAATAATGTTAAAAAATTACTTGAAAATATAAAAATTGAGCCAAGTCTTGATATAGTACACAGTAATACTTTATTATTATCTATTGTATAACGCATTCAAGAACTGGTACAATGAATCTAATTATCTGTAACATTTACAACACTATCCAATGGACCACAACAGCACTGTGCTCAGTGTATCCCCCTGGTTGACCGGTACACCGTAAAATGTAGTTAACAACATTAACGACGACAGTTAGGCATTAGTAGTAATGCTACTATACATGTAGCACGTAGAAATTCGTGTCATAATTGTATGTAAAACGGCGTATTTTTTATATCCATGCGTAACATGACTGATGAAATAAATACAGGCTATTCTCGATATAACTAATCGATAGAAACATCTAGATAAACGCGCGTTCAATGGATCCCGAGGACTGGCGTTATGACTGGGATTAATGTTAGTTAACTGTTCTACTCAGATGCAAGGCAATGTTAGTCCATATCGGGTGTATAAAAACGTGTCCCATTTCCTGTTGCTCCATTATGTCTAACTGGATCACAGAGAATTTCTGGTAAGACTTAATTAGTGAGAGAATGTATAAATGAATATTATATGTGAAATCGTACCGAAACGTGTTTTCATTACTTTGCGGAGGAAATAAAAAAACTGCTGAGGTCACCGATGACTGCCATAACCTTTAGGACTTCACTACTTTGAAACTTCGCAATTTTGCAGGAAATATCGTGTCTTTTTGATGTTAGAAACAAAACCAATTCGCAATGACAATTGGAAGCCAGGGTATCAAACCAAATTTGTTATTAGAAGGTAAGTAATATGATTTAGAAAATGAATTTCCCATTAACAATATTACGCCATTAAAAAACATTAAATTAACAGATCAAATGGGCATTTAAAACGCCAATAAAGAAATTCAGAGACTTCCATGGGATAAATGCAAAGTTTGATAAATCTAAATACATTTTGGCATAAGATCATGCATCTTGGTTGTTCAAAGACATCGATGAATGGAGCGAGTAAAAATGGCAGCTTAAATGGGACTAATGAAATTTTAAAACATTAGACACGTCGAGTTATCTTTTGCTTTCCGATAAGAATTTTCCATAACTCGCGATGATTAAAGGCTGAAACAACGGCCTAGTTAGACTCGCGATTCTTAACAGGGCCAAACAAACTTCACATGAATCAGGCCATGGACGGCATTTCGAAAGAAACGGACCGCATTTGGCCTGCAGTTTCCCCATGTCAGCTATGATGACCCGTCGCAGATATTCGTGGTGTGGCTAGCAAATCAATAATTAAAGATAACAAATGTAAAATGTAACACCATGTAACAACAACCGTGTTGAGGACAATAATTATGTATGAACGAAATATTAAAAATAACGCACCTAGAAATATGTAAGCGAGTGACAATGTCTGAGCGTACGGGAGAAATGATAATGACTCCAGGCTGTGAATAAAATAAAACACCAATGCCATATTATAGGTATGTCCAGAGTGGCTATGTATTACGTGACTAGCAACCTAATAATCTTAGCCACTAAATTCGTGTGTACGCATGTAAGCGGTGATTACTACAAAGCTGTTGCTGAACGCCAGGTTTTCGTCAACTCGCGATCCCAGGATTCAGTTGTCAATGATAATAATTGGTACGATAAGAGTGTAGATGGGTGAATCGCCGAAGAAGACTATCTATCGCAGTTGGTAAGACAGGAACCAGGACTCCAGAACAACACACACGACGGACTAATAATAAACTAAGTGCGTACACATATATTAATTAATTTAGAATGTGTTTTTACATATGAGTAGAACCTATTTTATCTAAGGGAATCTACAACAAATTACGATCAGACGAAGATACACTCGTGAGCCGAAACAAGTCTCCATCGTCGCGAGTAATTCACAACAGATTTACCTCCCCCAAAGGAAGCTTATGTTTGTCCGTCTGTTCGCAATTTAACGCAGTCACAAAATTGTATAAAGCGATTTGCACGAAATCTTCTGAGAAACCACGAGACGGCAGCGAACAAATAATCAGAACTGCTTTATGATCTGAATCAACATCTACATCACAATTTTTTGAAGGGATTAGTTGCTCAACAAGATGATGGGGAAAAACTTGTTTTGAGGGAGGTCTGCACTCTCTTTGTGCATTCTCGTTAATATTTCCAACATGAATTGACAAATTAACGCGGGAATGATCAAAAGTTCAGTTTACTAGTCGATAAATGTGATTTACTAAGCTTGTTCGTAAATGGATGAGGACAGCTATTAATAATTAATACGAACTCGTGATTTTAATTTAGAACTCGCGGACTGAAATTCATCTGGAAAATGCAAGTATGTAAGCATGTACTACGTGCTTTCACAAAACAAACAGCAACAGTGCTACCATCCTACGTACGGTAAAAAGAGTAGTGCAAATTTAATTATGGTGAACTTGGTAGATAAACGATAAAAGACCACAAAATCTCAGTATATCAAATTTTCTGTCTATATAAGTATTTTTTTTTACAAATTCAGCGTTCCAACACACAAAGATGAATTAAAAACACCCAAGAAATATTCCAAGAAAATCGCTGCTGAAACTAATACATCCACTTCTTACGATGTGTCACCAATGAATGCTTCTTGTACTTCGCAACTCAAAATGCCTACTGAAAGTATGTGCCATATGATATTGCCTTAACATGTTTGACATTAGCACGATATCCGCATGATATTTATTGTGCCGCAAGTAAAGTGTATTACTGGACATTTCTCATATACGTTTTTTGAATCTACAATGAATACATATACTCCGTATTTCGCTCGGCTATCGATACACGCACTTAACTAACCCTAAATCGTAACTAATCATACGTCTACAAGTATAGACACGAGGAGTATTTTATGAAAGCGTGACAATGATCGAATAACGAGCTATATTATTGCGTCCCGACTCAACACACCCTATAATCATCATAAACAAATTGTACACGAATTGTACATCAATACCGTACACAATACGCGGAATGTGCTGCAGGGAACCGTCACTCATGCCCTCACAACTGAATCTCGCGGCTTCTGATTAAATATATTCTACGTGCCATATCAATAATAAACAGTATCCCCGGCTGCATTATCTCACATTATGATAACCCTAGATGCATGACATATTTTTGTAGAGCTGCAAAATAAAATAACATAACAGCCGTTTTAGCACAAAATCACCGCGCGATTATATATGCCATAGACAACTCATGAAACCACACCCCCACCCCCCAAACTTAATACCAAAAACCATTCCCAAACCTTTATACAGCATGCGTACTTGTTCCAAATAAGCCCGACCCAGCCAGACCTTACGACAAAACGTCCAATTTATCACACCCGATTCCAACAGACAGACTAGAGAAAAGTACACGATACGCAACTTTTAGCTGCCAATAAATAATTTGTCAACTAAACCATAAAATAGATTGCGTAAAACTTATCGAAATTTTTCCGGCGGTATGGTCCCAACTTTCGTCACCCCTCAAACTTGACGTGCGGGGTCAGTTACCAGACCAAGATTTGAGTATCGTTACATTCATCGTTCACAACGTCGCACTCACCAACACCGAAATGATGGCCGACTGACGAACAGATATATTCAACGTACATCCGATTTGCTCTCATCCATTGGGAAATATACCGACTTGTGAAGTACTTATGAATGTGGTCGTATTATAGCATTACTTCGATAAATACAGGAAAACTTATGTATTTTTTGTAAAAGTAATCATGGATAAATCTAAACAGTTCAAGTTAAATCATGATATCGTGTCTTCACACAACCGGTCAGTTGGTAAGGTAAAACTATGAACAATGAACACCGGGCGCCGGTTAGCCAATCAACCCATCCATGACAAATACTTAACTATAACTATGCAAAGGTGGACGCTGTAAGACAATTCTAGGTGACTTATATGAAGAAATGACTACACGAGTCTTGTACAGCATTCGCGTTGACGTCGCGTGTGATCGAGGGCAGAGGGAGGGTGTAGTGCGGTGAGGCATTAAGTTACTAAACGTGGGGGTGACTGTTCACATGCCGTAGTTGTAGCCCGGCACAACTCCGGGTGGATAAGCCGGGTATCCTTGTTGTGGCATGGGCATCCCCATCCCCGGGCCAGCTGTGATCATCAGCGTCGGCTCATCTGGGGGGTAAAGGCATGACACTGTAGCGAGTGGTCAGTGGTCAACGATACAATGAGTGGTCAGTGGTCAATGATACAATGAGTGGTCAGTGGTCAACGATACAATGAGTGGTCAGTGGTCAATGATACAATGAGTGGTCAGTGGTCAATGATACAATGAGTGGTCAGTGGTCAATGATACAATGAGTGGTCAGTGGTCGATGATACAATGAGTGGTCAGTGGTCGATGATACAATGAGTGGTCAGTGGTCGATGATACAATGAATGGTCAGTGGTCAATGATACAATGAGTCGTCAGTGGTCAATGATACAATGAGTCGTCAGTGGTCAATGATACAATGAGTGGTCAGTGGTCAATGATACAATGAGTGGTCAGTGGTCAATGATACAATGAATGGGTCATGGTCAATGATACAATGAGTGGTCAGTGGTCAATGACACAATGAGTGGTCAGTGGTCAATGATACAATGAGTGGTCAGTGGTCAATGACACAATGAGTGGTCAGTGTCAATGATACAATGAGTGGTCAGTGGTCAATGATACAATGAGTGGTCAGTCATCAATACTACACACCGTATGGTCAGTCGTCAACACAATGATTGAGGCGAGCTCTGTAAAGGGCCTTGAATGAAATTGGCCTACACAACGATCACCAGAGTATTCAGCCTATAAACAAATAGATAATGCGGGTCCCTAAACGATGGCTGAACAGTGGGCACGCGCTCGGGCACTACTTACTCATGACGAGGGGGCGTTCTTCCGCCTTCTGCTCCTCCTCTGTCCTCACAGCTTCTGACTGCTCGAGCTTGTCCACCTGTAACCAGACGACTCAAAGCATGTACAGTATGTATTATGCGTAAGTATCTAAAATGAAATCTAAATATAATGCTAAGCTCAAGCAATACCTTAAAGAAAGAATAAATACCTGAAATTAACGAGTGTCGCAAAATGGAAAAATAGTAAAAAGTAAAACACCAAAAATATAAAAATTACATAAAAACGCAAAAATACAAAAATACCACGAAAAATCGGCCAGATAGGCTTAAAAAATTAACGGGGATATTAAAAAGGATGAAATGACTGAATAAACAATATGATTGAATGGTCCGTGAAATACCAAAAAATTTAAAAGTTGACTAAATAACTAACAAAATTGAATAAATCAAAAGGACATAGTAAATAAGTGAATAAAACTGATGCCCTCGAAGATCTCACAACAGGAAGTGTAGATGAAACTCACACCAGATTTACATGAGACATCTTAATTGTATGAAGCAATAACGATTTTATGATCAAATATAAACACGTTGATGCTTTGATATTATATGAAATCTAAGTATAATGCAAAGGTTAAGAAATTTAAGCAAAGCCTTAAAAGACAAAGACATGGGACTCTTAATTATTTTTCTTTTAAAAAATGAGAAAAACCTTAAATACTGTATTTGTAGGGTGCAGATTACATGTGTATATACATTATGTAGTCCACTGTCGCAAAATAAAACAAATTGAAAAAATAAACAAGAAGCCTAAAGATTTGAATCACTATAATTAAATAATTAAGATTCACAGATTTCGAAATTTTTTTAGAAAATGTTAACTGAGCATAATCTCAAATGAGCTTAAAACAAAAAATACAGCACTTCATTGACTAGGTGAGGATTAAAACATCCTCTAATATTCAGGTATGTGTTTTCTAAGAAAACAATAGTCAGCTATTCTCAGACTGACATCAGACTGATTTAGTTACGAATAAAAAGTCCTCTAGAATCTGGATATTTAACAATGTTAACGTAAGATGACACTGACTTCGTATTATAGGATATACCTTCGTGAGTCAGCAAAAAGTAGTGATGCGTACCTTTTGCGTGTACTCGCGGACGACCTGGATTATGAAGGGCATGGCGAAGTCGATAATGTTGTGTCTCCAAGCGAGTTCAAGAATGACGTCGGGGTGAAGGAGGTCGTAACACTGGAAGAGGCAGGCGGCGAAACACTCGTGGTTCTCCTCCTCGAGGAACCAGGCGAGCAGATCCTCGGCGATGTCCGTGTTGCGTGACTCGCTCGCGTATTGCATAGCATCCTGAAGACACGCACACACTTACGCGCCATGATCGTAAGTGAGGTGACTGCGCTTGCCCAGAATTAGAAAACTGGCTTTCGTAATATTCAGGCTTCAACTAGACTTGTTAAGGGCCAACAGTCGGCTAATAAAGGAATTAATACGAACCTATTTATACATAGATACATGAGTTGATTGATTGGACAACTAGCTGGCCATGGGTCAGTCAACTAGTTGGTCAACCAGTCAACCAACCAACCAACCAGTTAGTCAATCAGTATCTCAGTCTCTAGATTAATTCCCTGATTCAAATCACTGAATCTCAACTCGTCCCACAAACCAGATGTATGTGCGTGTACATATACATGTCACTTAGTGATTTTGGTGTTTATTGTACAGCACAATCAAGACACTTTATAATGATTTTTGTGCTCGATAAATACAATACCACTACCATTGCAACATTCTACAGCCGTACTTACTATGTTTTTATCTCTACTCTATTACAGAAAACACCAATACAAAATCAGCGGTAATTGTATAAATTTACGAGCGTCGTGCGAATGTACGAACCTTAAAGAGCCGATCGCGTTTACACAGGTCGACGGATTGTTTCCAGCGGTTGTTTCCCTTGTAGAGGTACGCGGCGATGCGTCGAAACTCGAGCAACTCGTGCCGTTCGACTCGTTGGGCGAGCGTGATGTTGTCGAAGTTGTCATACGCGTCGATCGATGACCGCAGACCCTGAGCATGGGGGTGGGGAGATAACGCACACAAATATAGCACAGTAGCGCGAGTCATGGTCATACAACATGGTGTATTGGATCGTAAAGGTACTTCGGGGTGGAGGTGGGGGGTGTCTACTGTGTGGAGAACTCCGTGATTCTTGAATGTCTTACGTAATTAGTAGCCCCTAATGGTGCATCTACCGATCTATCTACTGGCTGGTGGGGTGGGGGTAGAGATGACACTCGTTATGGATACTTAGCGTGGTATACCGAATTGTATCAGGTGGCACAACTGGCAGGTATAATCGTTAGAAGTTTTGCGTTAGTTGCCTGTGAGCCTTCATTGAGCAATGATTGTACACCCCGCGTGTGGGGGGGAACCATGAAAGATGCAAAAGAGGCATAAGACGCTTAAGTGAATATTGGAATAATAAAATGTAGAAAACTAAAAAGCAAAAGGTGGAAAATGGAGAATGAAAGATGATACCACCCACAACTCTGAATAATACAACCAGTGAACGTCTACCGAATTGCAAGTTCTGTGACAAAACAGATATTAAGATTTTTTTTAACTAAAAATACGACTATCGGCGGGAATTACCTCCCCATGCTCAGATGACAATACACCAATAAAATGGGAATAAAAGACCAATCAAATGGCAAAGCTCTGTAACAAACAGTGTTCGAAATGATTTTTTGAGTAAAATTCCAAAAAATTGGTAACAAGTACCTTTATTCAAATAACAATACCCCGAACATGATCTTAATGAGACCTACCCCAGGGACAACATCAGCCAACTGCACCACACTCTGCACTAATGGTTTTGAGACAAATGGCTGAATTTTGGTGAATAATATAAAGGTGCGATGACATAATTTCAGTAGGTCAGCGCGATGGCAATATCTAAGAAATAACGAGCAATAACCAGGTAGACGAAGCGGCACCTGATAGTCCTCCTCATTGATCAGCATGTTGTTCAGCGCCTCGTTGATCGCCTTGTTATTATTATTCTGCACCGCTCGCAGGTACGGCTTGACCAGCGGGATCTGATTGACTTTGAGGAAGTAGGAGACGGCGCGCGTGTGGTCCAGGCGCGGCGTCAGCACGAGTAGAAGGTCATTGATGAGTAACGGCTTGTAGTCCAGGTAGAATTGGAGCGCTTTGTAGTAGAGCTCGATGTTGGCCACCTGTGAATGTAGGATAAAAACCGCCGGTTCGCACATTTAAGTTACATACATTAAGGATATTAGACCGCACCATCATCAATGCGCACCAGTTGGATGAGTATTATTTTCAACTACGTGCAATAGCGAAATAAATCATTTTTAGGAAAAATTATAAGCACAGCCAGATATTGAATATGCAGAGCGAAATTTATCTGAAGCACCAATAAAGGTATAAAAATACGGTACCAATTGATCTTTGCCCGATTTAAAGCACATACTAATGTACTAGAAAAAATAATCTTCGAATTTAATCATTTCAATTTTTCACCTGAAACTGTTTCACACAAATAAAAACACAAAAAGTAGTAACTGTTAGAATGATAACTCCTGATTGGTGGGTACGAATGGTACGGATAAATCCACAAGATTGACCTTAGTGATGACATCCTTGAATTGGTTCTCGCGCCACGCCTCTGTCGGGTGGCTCATCATGGCTAAGATAGCGTTGTCGTACTCCTCGTATTTGTCATACAGGAACACGAGCTCAGCCCACAGGTGGGCTTGTTCAGCCGCCCGCAACACCTGCGAGGAAGAACACTCCACTATCAGTTCTTGATTAACAGGCGTATATCGTGGTTCGGCTTATTCGAGTTCGTCATAGCGAGGTGCTCTGTATAGTCCGGCACATATGATTGATGTCCTGACACATTGAGGGAGCATATGATTGATGTCTTACACATTGAGGGAGCATATGATTGATGTCTTACACATTGAGAGAGCATATGATTGATGTCTTACACATTGAGAGAGCATATGATTGATGTCTTACACATTGAGGGAGCATATGATTGATGTCTTACAGATTGAGGGAGCATCAGCAATCAACATTTGAGCTAGTTAGCACAAAAAAGTCTCGATTGCACAGGTAACCAACCATCTTCGTGGTCTACCCCACTGATACAAATACATAGCCTTGCATACGATGCTCTGTGAATAAGTAATATACAAATAAAAATAAGTTAAAAAAGGGTCAACTGACAAAAACTAGGTCGCTTCATATTAAAAAAACTACAGAATTATCATGAAAAGAAGCACTTCATTGAGAAGACTCACCTTTGGAATGTTCACTCGTGACCAGAACAATTCCAAGTGTTCCCTCATTTTCTCCGGTTTGAACTTAGAATAGAGGATCGCGAGTTCCGTAAACATGCCCATGTGAGCGCGCTCCAGACCTGCGATGGGATTATCAACGTAATCATACAGTCGACGCGCATGCCGAATTAGTTTGTAACTTAGCCAAACACCCCGATGCGTACAATACTGCATTGTTAGCGTGGATACCAACAAAAAGCTTACCCAGTGCATAGACATGTGGCCATTGACCAGCGGTCAAACGTCATCTAAATGAATACCGTCAATGGCTGGGAATGTTAAGGTAGACGTCTCACAATGGATTACAGCCTGTATCCGACATGTCACGGTGTCTGGCTGGGGCTATAGATACCTAATACCTTCGTGGACTGCTAAGGATTCATTGGAACGGGCCTTGCGTGTATGCGTGGATTTAAAAACTCATGTCGTGACCAAATGTGAAGTTAGCCCCAAGTGTTTAATGTGACCAAACACTAACACAGCGAAGTGATACTGGCGAGTGATAATAGCGATCGTCACATTACACATATCACAATCGGTGTCACAGGGGATAATGGACGCTGAACAAAAAGACTGGACAAAACGACAGCATCCAGGTCAGCCTCAATACATCGATCTTCAAATTCGGTGTGGGGCCCGTGCAACTGTCCACCAGATCGTGTATAAGATAAATCACCTATTATAGATTCATCTAATAGACAGTGATAATAACTCAGCCTACTGACCAAGAGCTGCCTCCAATAACTGGATGAGCTCCTCGAAATATCCACGATCCTGGTAGTAGTTAATGAGCTCCTCGAGCTCATCCGCATGCACCACGATATGGAGGCCACACATCTGGGCCAGGCGGAACTCTTCGTTGTCAACGCATGCGAAGCAAACCTGCAAATAATTGTATAACGATGTCATTATTGTCATGTACAATATGGAGGCCACACATCTGGGCCAGGCCGTAGTGCTCAGTTATTAGTAGCATATTTAAAGAAAATCAAATATATTCAAGCTTAGCTGGCATCGAAGGCATAGGTCCGAGTCGTACAATCCTCAAGTTAAGTGTATTAAGGCTGCGGTTACTCTCCATTGAAGCGTCGAAAATGTGGCTGCTTTTTTCTAGTAAAAAGTGCCCCCAACTTGGTCAAGTCAGGGTGGTCTGGAGAGTGGTTAAGTGAGGGCTCACTCCTCGCAGTGTGGGTGTGTTTTGAATGCTGATGTCTTTAATGACATTTACTTTTCGGACTACATTTGAATTGATTGACATCAGACAATGATCGTGGGGGAGCAACATTCACGAGAGATAGAGAGAAAAGTACCTCTTTCCATGTCTTGGTGCTGTTGGCCTTACGGGCGCTGTCGACGGCCGCCTGGTACTCGCCCAGATGCACGAGGGTGATGGCGAGGCGGGCGTAGTTCGACACATTGTTGTAGAGGAGACGCGCAGCTTCGTACATCTTGTCATCGAAACACCGGTCAGCCACCTGCATCGAGTGAAAATACCACTGAATGACTCATCTATCGTAGAATTCACAAATGTTTTATTTACAAATCACTGATAAAGAGTTCTAACATTCAGCTCATCACTAGACTGATAATTCACTAATATAGTCACCCTCCAGCCTATCACTATTGACGAAGCACTAAAAGTCATGCTCCCGTGGATTAAGAGACCCATCACTAATATAGTCAGTCACCCTCAAAGCCATCACTGGTTACTAGAGAGTACTTTCGTAGCACTCCATGGATGATTTATATATAACTGTAAGAGATTAAATCAATTTTAAGCAGCGCTTCAATAACTCCTAACCATCACAAGCAATTTTTTAGACTATCACTAAAGCGACACACCGCGAGCTGATGACCGGCCCTGGGTACAAACCTGGGTAATATTGGCGTGGTTCGGACCCGAAACGAACTCCTCGAGGTCAGCGAGGCGGTTGGTTTTGGCGTACGCGTAGATCAGTTCGGTCTCTATGAAGGTCTCTCGCGCCTTCGTACGCGCCATCTGTAGGTACTTCACCAGATCCTCCCAGTTCTCTGTATAACACGTGATAATGTGATAATCGTCTACGATGGTATGTACGACTCACCGCGATATCAGTGCGTGCGAAGGACAAACCCAGTTTAAAAATCAGTTGTTCAGACACGACTTTAAACGGCTGCCAGAACCATTAGTGCTATGCCGCAGTCTTCTTTGGGTTACGCCGGGTAGAACCAATGTCCATTGGTATATTTCCGCGAAATCACGTTGTTAGGTTAATTTAGGCTAATTGTCCGTCACTTCGCTATACACGCGTGTCAAATTTATTGCCTGTGGTTTACGTGTCACAATCGATGCGATCAGGTTCAACAACGAACAAATCACTAATCATCATCGTTATGTCACCTGCATCATCATCGTTATGTCACCTGCATCATCATCGCCATCATCAACATCACAAATATTCATATAAGATACGCGACCCACCACTCTGACTGGCGACGTTAACGACCTCCATGTACTGAGAGGGGTCATCAGCCTTGATGAACGAATCGATCGCCTCCTTCACCAGCATCGCCGCCAGCTGAGCCACGCCCAACTGGCTCCACACGGCCGGGTCGTTGCAGCGCTCGGCGAACTCGTACGCGCGATCCAGGTTGTTCACGTGGTCGATCAGCACCTGTCATCATGAAAACGACGGTATTAACTCATCACTCACTGCATATTGAATCTGGGGTACACCGTACACTAATAGGATCGCCAACTTAGAAAAAACAGGAAAGCGAATATAAATTCAGTGATTTCATAAGACATGTACTGCATGAGTACATGGTGTTGTATATATAATAAACTAACACAAGGAACACGAGATTACCTCATTGTCTGGTCTGTTATTGGTCCTTTAGAAAGGTAGCCAGACTATAGTTAAAATGATAAACATATTCGCCTCAGTTATAGGAATAGGGAAACAGTGCAGCAATGACCTAGTCTGGGCAGACAGTTGATCCTCGACCAGGGGGGTGTTTGTAAGCTAAAATACCGATGCAACATCACTGCATGATAGAAAACACCTAATTAGTGTAATAACAGAAAATATCATAGCGTATGAATTGTATTTTTTTTCCTAATGAACTGGTGATATCTTATTTATGCGGTACTTTCAAGATCAAACTAGTGCACTTTTGTTTTGTAGTTTGTTTTTTAATGAGGCTTTCACCTCAGTCTCATCCATCTTTCTTCACAGCTGGCTAACCTGTTTATTTTACAGTACACTACAAATTCACCCGCGACGAAATATTAGGTTTATAATTTATATTGTTAATTTGAGCTCGTGTAATCTTAGTGTATTAGTAAAATGTTACCA
This sequence comes from Epimenia babai, assembly GCA_011762755.2. Taxonomy (NCBI): domain Eukaryota; kingdom Metazoa; phylum Mollusca; class Solenogastres; order Cavibelonia; family Epimeniidae; genus Epimenia; species Epimenia babai. The sequence continues at coordinate 14,824 of WURV02170314.1, read as the reverse complement.
GTACATGACGTTTTTACAATACGCCTAATATGGCATCCCACATGCGTCTACCTGCGTCTATATCTACGGACGCTTCTTTAATCATTACTGCGCACGCAGAAAAGTCACCGAAAGTAACCGAATAGATTTTCAGCGCTCGCAGGCCGCTATTGCACTAATCACTAGTTACTAGTTACTCTATCCTAATGCTTGATTTGAAACACACGGACCTTGATGGCGGAGGTGTTGACCTCGAACTTGCGGAAGATAGCGAAGGCTTCCTCATAGAGTTCGTTCGAGATGGCGATATTGGCGATGTCTGGGGCGTCGTAGTTGTCAAGACGATTGATATACTCCATGACGCGCGTGCGGTCCGCTTTGATAGCGGTGAGGATGAGCAGGTTCTGTAGGTTCCTATAACGGTGCGTGCATCGGAGATATACCTAACGCACGAGCTAATTATTAATGTTCAATAGATAGACAGGTGTCGATTAGAATAACTCCAAACGTCGTTACTTCAGGAAATAACGGGCGATACGCCCGAGGGCTACCTGTGTTCGCTGAAGACTGAGCTCTCAAGGACGATCTTCTCGAGAAGCTCGATGAGCTCGTTGGGAAGGTCGGCGGTCATGAAAGCCTTCACCGTCACCGAGATGTCCTCGGGGTCCTGGGTCTCGGACAGCGCTGTCTGCACGACCTGTAGGTCAGGAAGAAACACGTACACAGTGAGACGCGAGGTCAAAAGCAGTCGAGTAAATCATCAGACACATGATCAGGTACATTCGAGTGAATGGTCAGACACAGAGTCAGATACAGGTGAATTTGAGTTCGCATAGTGGAATGCGGGTACACATGCACTCACATTCATAAGGGAAAACAGTTCACCTCAAGACAGCTAATCCTGAGACACGCACGATGTTCATGGCAAGACAATTATATGCAAAACCAACATTCTAGCCCCGTACAGCGTAAGATAATATAGCCTAAAAGCACCGAGATGTGTATAGGGCAATATCTAACCAAACTATGATTTAGAGTGGAGCAACTGTTACCAATATTAAATTATTGCATCAGTATATAGCATGGCGCACTGGTTTTGTACAATTAACACATTTCAGCACTTACTGCGCCATGTAAACCAAAATTGGGTGCATACATAAACGCATTAGCATTAGACCTGTATGATATACAATAAAAAAGTGACCTGGTCAATGAGCTGTCGCTTGAATTCATTCTCGTCACTCAGTACGGTGGCCCACAAGTCGGGGTCGCGGCGCCGCACCAGGTAACGTGCTTCGGTCTTGAACAGCGAGTTCTCGTTACACACCTGTCATCAGATAGAAATATGCCAGTTCTCATTAAACACCTGTCACCGCTCCATGAAACACCATCAGTTTCATTACACACCTGTCACCGCTTCATGAAACACCATCAGCCTCATTACGCACCTGTCACTGCTTCATGAAACACCATCAGTCTCATTATACACCTGTCACCGCTGCATGAAAAACACCATCCGCCTCATTACACACCTGTCACCGCTGCATGAAACACCGCCAGTTCCCATTAAACACCCATCACCGCTGCATGAAACACCGTCAGTCTCATTACACACCCGTCACCACTGCATGAAACACCGTCAGTATCATTACACACCCGTCATCGCTGCACGGAACACTGTATGATATAAGTTACAATAGCCACTCACAGATATGAGTTCTTCGTCACACTGACCACGCTCGTACGCTACACACGAGAGGTGAGGATCACGTTTCTCGCAGTATTTACCCACTACTCGGCTGTCGTAGAACTGGTTCTCCCTGACATACATCAACATACATACATACATTAATCCCGAGAGCTACGCAATAGACATAATTCGTATAAGACATAAATAACTTGACATGCAGATGGGAGATTGCGGGTTTAACGACTGTAAGGGGATAGGTGTATTAAGACGGTTGTTATTATATGTGATTTCTGCTGCGCGTGTGATGGCCGACTTACCGGAGGAATCGCTCAGCGTTGTTGTTGCTGTCTATGTAGATCTTCGCGAGGGCGTTGTGTGTAGCGGGTTCCGTCATGCCCTCGTGTACACGCATCTCGAGCCACGGCAGCAGTAGCTTCAGGCTGTGTACAAATACCGTCATGTACCATCACGTGCCGTCATGTACCATCACGTACCGTCATGTGCCATCACGTACCGTCATGTACCATCACGTACTGTCATGTACTATAACGTACCATCATGTACACCATCATGTACCATCACGTACTATCATGTACCATCATGTACCGTCATCTACCGTCATGTACCGTTATAGTGTTTCACGGTAATGCAAGGAAGATCTTGATGCTTAAAAGTAATCTAAAGTAATATTTAGGAATAAAAATAGCGCATTATAAATTACTCATGCAGAGTGCATCTCCCAAAAAACACACAGCTGTTTAACTTGTCTATATGCCTTCTTGAATTTATTATTGGACAGTGAGAACTGACCAACAGCCCACTTAGTACACGCAATAAACACTGACCAACAGCCCACTAACTACACCGAATAAACACTTACTAACAGAGCATTCTAAATACGAACCGATTGCGTTTCTCCACCTCCGCAACCAGCTCATCCGTCGAAAACTGACCCTTGACCACCATGATCAGTTGTTTGATCACATCCTCTGAGCAGTCAACGTCTAGTAGTCCACCTACGACCACGGGCAACCTCGCCGGGTTCACCTAAAACACAACCATTGTTAATTTTGACATTACTATAACAATTTCAAATCTGATGCATTGTGGGTAATAGCGTTTATCGCCCCTTGTTAACAATACCAAACAAGTAAAAACATGGTGCCAAGTAACATTACAGACATTGGCGTGGAAAATGATGTTTTCACATTTGGTAATAAAAAAGGCATGCATAAAAAATATTCAGAATAGATCCATATAGTATAAATATATACCACAAAAAACCAGGTCACTTTTTGTATATATATATATCTCATATGTATATTTCAATCTAAAAAAATTTGCATTGAGCTCCAGTGATAACTCAGTTTAGCTCTCCAAAACCGAGGCAAGAGCAAAATGGCGATTTCATCAGCAAAATACAAACAAGAGGCAAATAAAGAGCTAAGAGGCCTCCAGACACTCGGATATTAAAACAATAGTCCAAACGGGCGTCAAAACCCTCATTCAGATGTTAAAACAAAAGACCAAAGAGGCCTTAAAGCACTCTTCTGAGAAGAAACATTAAAAACATTTAGAAAATCTAAGCTTGTTGAGAAAATTTTTTAAAGTAAATTACCAACATCAACAGAAATTACCTCCCCTTGGTCTAAAGAAATCTAAGAGAAACCAACCCAAAGACAATATCTGCCAAATTGCAGAGGTCTGTGATAAGCGGTTCTTAAGAATATTTCACGTAACACACATCAGCAGAAGTTACTTCCCTTGGTCAGATGTTGATAGCTTAACAGATCTAGAAGAAGGAAACTCTAGGAGAATATTGGCCAAATGGCAAAGCTCTACGATAAGTGGTTGATTTTTTTGAGAAAATGTCAACATAGGACGGACAACGAATGAAGACCCATGAGAAAAGCTCACCTAGCATAAGCTAAGGTGAGCTAAAAGTCTAATTTAGCATGAGTATAGAATAGTAGAAATAGAAACGCACACTCCATATGCACCGCATTGTCTGGTCTAACATTTGGGACCTCCGCAAATATTAATATCATCTACAATACTATCGATTGGGTGTGTATTGCGCATTGTGTGCTAATGACCTAGTAACACGGCAGACTTATAGTTACTAGTCACAAGCGATACTGCAAGTTACGTACATTGGTGAACAAGTTACTTTTTACTGTTACTATACAGTACGATAGCGTGTCACGATGATAGCCTTTACTGAAGGTCAAGGTTAAGTGTAGGGATTGTTGGTGAGCTAACCCTTTGGACGTAGATCTCGATGTATTTTTGGAGACTGTTGCGGTAAAGATAAAGCACGAGGTCGTGGACGAAGTCGAAGCGGTCGCAGACGATGATCAGAGGCAGCTGGTCGGTGAGTTTAGCTTCCTGTGAAATATCAAACGTTGTATACGAGTCGAATGTTACTTTTAAACAGTGACTATAGAAGGCATTTCTCACATGACGATCCATAGCAAGTATTGGGGAAACGCAGTTGTGACTGAAAAATGCATTTTTACGTTCCTAATTCATATTGACCCACGTTGCTGACACAATAAACCTCACTCGTGCTTAGAGTGAACCAGAGCAATCGAGGAAAACCTAGCTTGTCCAATAATACTACAGATAAACCCAGTCATTAACGAGGATATAAACCCTGTACCTTCTGTTAAAGATACCACGCCTTACCTGCTTTGTGTTTACCATTTCATCAAGTATATTTCTATATATACATAGCAGTATTAACCATATATTTATTTTATATCTTCGTCGCATGGTCGTCTGTATAGCCAGGCTGCCAGTATTCATCTAATCTTTCAAACAATGAATGATACTTAACACCTGAAAATTGAACTTATAGCAAAATTTAAACTCAAAAAAAAAATTTCGCAATGAACAGCCATGACCTTGAGGAAGTTCTTGACCCTTTCTGGATCGTAACAGTTGCTCTCTCGACAGATACGCTCCACTTCCTTTATCTGTCCGGTCTTGCACGCTGCCTGAATGTACTTGAAGTGCACCTCCTGGTCCTGACTGAAGTTCACTATCGACCCGAGGAAGTAGAACAGACCTGAAGCAAGAAATATTCCATCACTACCAAATCTACTTACTATCGTACTATGATTACATGTATTCCAGTTCAATTCTATTCAGTGTCGATAAAAAATTTTATTAGCACTTGAAACATCAAATCATTTTAGAAATTTTTCACTCAAATCATTACCAGTGAATCAAATAAGACAATTTTATAAAGACGCACATAATTGTAGATAAGTAAAAATAGATTAAACATTCCATGACAGCAATCAGAAAAGATGCAAAACTTTTTAGAAACCAATAGAATATATAATTTGTCTCAAAGGGTGTAACCCTTGCATTTGGTCATGATATTTAAGACTAATGCGCCTTCTCGTACTGAACATTACAGGAATAAGTGTTTTTATTGTTATTCGGTATGGTTGACAGGTAAGTAACAAGCCCACATTAATAAGACACATTTCACTTCATTTCCGATGCATTTAAATTGGCTTACCATAAAATAATGAACATTGCGCCAATTCAAAATGTCAAACTCAGGAGAAGACATCAAAGGGTTCCGTCTACATAACTTAAGTCCATCAGGGTAAACTCGATGCTGATATGCAGTTATTGTTACTTTCTTAATAATTTCTTCAATAACTGCAGTTTTGTTTTTGTGTATGGGGGTGGGGTGTGGGGGAAATAATAGCATACAGATGACAGCGAATTATTGTGTACAGCTTACACATACATGTAAATAAAGATAAAATAAACATATGGAAAAATGTAAACATTGATTTAGTAAGGAACCAAAATTGATTGTTGATACGGAGGATGCGTTTGGTATAAATGGAATATGATCAAGTTCGGTACGAAATGATGTACCAAAACACACAGCCGTTACTAGTTAGGTGAAGCTAGTGAGTAGAGTGGATCTGGTGGGGATTACCTTCGTATGACTTGAACGATTCGAATATCTCGATGAGGGAGACGGTCGTGAGTTGCTCGTGGTATTTCGAGGCGATTTGGACACACACTTGGAGGTTCTGGCGGATGTTGGCTTGGAGCATCGCCTTGAGGCACTCGATCGAGTCCTCGACGGACAGAGAGCCGAAGTATGTCACCAGCCACTACGGAAAAACACGTACGAAATGGTGAACAGTCGATGAGTTATCGCGTGGTGAATGGAATAACCCCGTAGGATTATTACGGTTATTTCTATAAAAGATGACGATTATGTCTTGGCTGTTGACCTATATGGTGACTCACCTCCGGGTTAAGAAGATGCGTGTGGACAACGGCCCGCTTGATGTCATACAAATCCGTGTAGTGCTCGAGTGCCTGCGACAAAAGAAAACTGTATCACTGCGAGATTTATGGAAAAAACCCAGATGGAAAATTGACTCAATTTCTGAAGTTGGAGGAAAAACCCCTAATGAGGGAAACAATTGCAAAAGATTTTTAGGTATATGTGCGTTTGTATTCTGCAATAGTCGATATTAATATAAGGCGGTACAATTTATGAGATACAAAATGCTATAAATATTATGTACATGTTATGTTATATACATGTTATCCATATGTTATGAGACTACATTGGTATAATAGCACAATACGTAGTGATTGTAAGAATGAGATTGGTGTTGATATAAGTTGAAGCAGTCAGATGAGACATGTTTGGAACACAGATAAGAAGACAAACCCTTTGCAAGAGGCCGGCCTTCTCACAGAGCTGGGCAATGTGTGCCTTGTCGTAATGGGTGAACATCTGATTACCCAGGATAGCGTCGGCAACCTGAAGCCCATGGTAATGTCACAAATAAAAAAAGGGAAAAGGTAAAATTTTTGGTTCTACTTTATAATTAAATGTCATTGGCACGTATAGCATTACCTTGTTATATGCTGAGATATTTTTATAACAACCCATTCCACGAAAAATCTTTCTCAATATTCAAGCATTTAAATGTCGCTCATTTCTTATTGTACAAGGCACAGGAAAAAAATCTTTGGTTGGTGCCGGTTCGAAGTTGCAACCTCTCGCATGAAAGCCAGTGCTTCTAACCACGGTCACCTACAGCAAGTAAATAGGTAATAAAAGCTGAACCAATGCTGTAAAAAAATCTTTACCTCATGTAAGCCATGCAAATGGCTTAAAAGTGATGTTTAACGTGAAGTAAAACCTGACACTCGCAAAATGATGCCTGCTCCGTAAAAGCGTATTTTTTATTTATTTATTATTTTCATGACATTTTATAAAGTTCATGCAAATCATAGCAATGCAATTACAATCTTACAATGCAATTACAAATTACAATGTCCGGCCAGTGGAAGATATGGCCATGCGCGAAAATGATGCGTGCGACATAAGAAAGCCACAAATGACTATGAGAAATACAAGATATTTATATAAGTCGATTACAGACTTATACTTATATATGCACTGCACATAACTCTATATAATATAATCAATACACTACAGCTCATGTTATCTGTATACCAGTTAGTCTAGAATGTGGGACTTTTGCATTTCTTGTATTTACGATTTGGCTAAAACAGCAACCCACACGTCTATGATAAATAATGCTGTCTGCCAGGGGAATGACACGAGAATTCCATAAATAACTATTGTCTGCGATGTGAAAGTCATGGCAATGCCGTAAATAGACAGGGATTATCAGGGTAGCACATTTTCTGCAGACTATCTCGTCTTGTAGATCAATAAACATGACTGATCAATAACAGTGTATAGGGGTGTTACCCCTTTATCTCTCACCCTACAACTCATTGTAGAAATGTGGCTTGCTGAGTCAGTGGCCATAATATAAAAAGTGAGGAATGAAAAGATAACACCTTTTTGAATGACTGACATAGGATTACACCTTTTTGAATGACTGACATAGGATTAACGCAAGATTTCGTATAGAGAGTAAACCTAGTCAGATGTCATGAACGGGCATACATTATATGTTACTTATTAGAAGTACACACCTAACAATAATACGGAGCATGTTAAAATGCATTAGATAACGTTAAATTAATTAAATGTGACGATAGGTATACAAAGCCGAGTTTATGGTTGAATATTTTAAAGCATTTTAATAAGTAAGTATTGTATTTTAATCCATCAATTAATGAATATCATAACAATTCTGTGGCGTGCGTGTCTGTGTGTCTGTTGTGTGTATGTACCTGCGAGGCAGACATCAGGTTCATCTCAAGCAGCCGCGTCTGTAGCGGGCCCTCGGCTGGTCGGTTGTTCTTCAGGGCATCGAGCAAAAACGACGTACACTGCTGGATCAGGTTGAGCTCCATGAACACGTCGACGATCTGGAAGCATCGTGGCAACGTAACTTGATGAACGCAATGTGACAGATTATGGCAATGTGGCGAGTGATTGCAATGTGACAGATTATGGCAATGTGGCGAGTGATTGCAATGTGACAGATTATGGTAATGTGGCGAGTGATTGCAATGTGACAAATGATGGCGATTTTGCGAGTGATTGCAATGTGACAAATGATGGCAATATGACGAGTGATTGCAATGTAACAAATGATGGCAATACAACGAGTGAATGCAATGTGACAAATGATGGCAATATGATGATTGCAATGTGACAAATGATGGCAATATGATGATTGCAATGTGACAAATGATGGCAATATGATGAATGATTGCAATATGACAAAAGATGGCAATATGACGAGTGATTGCAATGTGACAAATGATGGCAATATGACGAGTGAATGCAATATGACAAATAGTGATCCATTATCTACATACACTATACATACAATATTGAAAGAAGACTCAAAATCCTTGACCTAAAACCCTCATTTGACAAGAGGCCCAAGCAGCTCTGAAGTGCAGTAAATAGATATCTTACTGTACTTTACATTCCGCAAGACACCAATATAACTCTTCATATGAAAGAACGAGAATTTTTCTCATTTTCCATCATTTCTCGGTAGCACGATCCGCTATAATAGCTGTAATGAGGACCAACCTGATTGAGGTCAGCTAGAGGTTCGTCGTCCTGCACGAGCATCTGGGCGAACTGCAGGCCCTGCTCGGGATTCATGCGCATGATATTGCGCAGCAAGAATATAAAGTCCGGCGTGAAGTTGACCTTCTTGGCATAAAGCACAATCTTGTTGAACTGACCCGTCTCAGCAAAACATTGGATTACCTGCCAACAATGGTAATATATAGTGGGATATCACCGCATGTGAAGTTCAGGATACACTTTAAATTGAAAAGTCAGAAAACCCCCAAAAAACAAATAAAAACAAAAAAAGGAGAGAACTACAAACCTAAGAGGCCTCCAGACACTCGGACATTGAAAAGAGAGGCTCAACAGGCTTCGAAACATTCACTCGGATATTAAAACAACAGGCCAAACAGGCATCAAAACACATTCAGATATTGAAGGCCTAAAAACACGCTTCGGGAGCATAAAAAAATTTAGAAAAATTAAGCTTGTTCAAACACTGGCAGAAATTACCTCCCCTTGGTTTGATATGTTAAGCATATCTCACAGGCCAAACACATGGATAATAAATTGCACAGCTCCGCAATAAGAGGCTCTTGAGAAGATTTGAAGTGAAAATACATACATTGCCAGAAATTATTTTCCCTCTGGTCTGATGATGATATGCTTAACAAATCTAAGAGACCAACCCAATGAAAATATCTGCCAAATTGCAACAAGGGGGGTTCTTGAGAAGATTTTTAAGTAAAAATACAAACATCGCCAGAAGTTACTTCCCCTTGGTCAGATGATGATAAGCTTAACAAATCTAAAAGAGACTGACCCTAGGAGAACATATGCCAAATGTCTAAGATAATGAAAATGATATCATCGGACGGACGGATGGACGGACGAAGTCCGATCAGAAAAGCTCACCAACCATACGCTCAGATGAGCTTAAAAGCAGTGGATGTATTATGGCATGTAATGCAAAGTGTTAACACGAGTACCTTGTTGGGTACATTCGCCCGCAGATACATCGAGAGAGCCAGGGTGGGGTCGTGTGGCTTGATAAGATCTCCTAACTCCTCGCTGCACTCCAACTATAGCGGCACATATGAACCACGATGTAAACGATGATGTAAACTATTAAGTAAATGAGAATGAGTATAAACCGTTATCAAAACCGCAGAGGGAGATGGAGTGTAAAAAAACAGGGATGCTAATAATATTCCAATATATAGTAGCGAGACAACTGTAACCACTGACCATAGTGAATAGTTAGTTAGACACCCTCAGAGCAGCTGTTGGTCAAGGTCTTCCTTGTTTCCCAAGAATAAACCTTGACCTCCTTCAGCCACTTCTCTATCAGCTGTTTACGACCCTGTTGCAGCATGTAGTGTTACCCGTTGGCCTATTATCTCCCTCCTCCCATAATTACCTTGTCCTCCTTCAGCCACTTCTCTATCAGCTGTTTACGACCCTGTTGCAGCACTGGCCGACACAACTCGAGCGACTCATACTTGTTCAGTTGACCCTTGTCCAGCAAGATCCCAAAGTACTGGAGCAATGGCGATGTCTGGCCCGGTTGAGCAGCGACTTGTTGGAACCGCTGGATCGTCTGCGGCGTTCTCAGAATCGACTGTCAATAATCAATAACCAATCAATCATCATGATGTTACTCTTACTCATTTAAACATTAACAGATTGATCTATCATGACTTAACGCATGTCAATCAATCATTGTGACATTATTGCTTGTCAATCAACTGTAACCTCAACACACGTCGCTACACACTACACTAGACATTACGCAAATAAAGTATACAACTGAACTGACCTTGGGAGCGCTGGCGGCGACCTTGGCAGCCTCGCTGTAGTTAGCGCTCTGGAAGAGGTTGTTGAACTTGCGTACAAAGAGGTCCTCAGCACCAGGGAGGTTGCTGCGGGAAGCCATCTTGAGAGCGAGGTCGGGGTTCTGGAGAGTGGTCGTGATGTAAGTCACGATGTTCTCCTCCTCTACACTCACGGACAGCACCTGCAAACATACGAGATAGGCTGATGGAACATCTTGTATTGAAGAGAAGTAATGTATTACTCAACACTTATCAACACTTAACAAAACAATTATCTCCCCTGTAGATACCCGTTTTATACGCCGACAGTTACCTGACCCTTCCTGTTGACGCCGATGATGCCGCAGGTAGGCTCATGGCTGGCCGTCACAAAGATCGTCTCACCGCTGATGCGATTCATGTAGATACAGTCGCCGCTGTCAACGTCGTACAGGTGGATATAACCGTACTTGGTGATGAGAAAAATCACGTCGTGCTTCGGGCTCACCTGGAAACACCGAGTCAACATCCAACATATTCAGGTGTCAACAAATCAACGTGTCTTATGTATTATGACAGGTATTTTAACGAATTTTTTTCTGGACAAATTTGCCATGTAATACGCATTTCAGGGGTTATTTGTGACAAAAGACAATCACGTGACACCGCTAGGCCAAAATAACAATTGTTTAACCAGCGATAAGATACGGCACAAAGATCGACAAGAATTCATACTTCATATACTGAATTTATTTGCATTGCAAACGGGTATAACATGGGTGAAATATACATATATATATATATATATCGGTGTGTGTGAATTCAAACTATATAGAGAAACGTGTCGAATAAGAGATAATTTTGTAAATTTTATGATAAAAAGCTGGTAATATCTTGCTAGATATTCCTGGAAATTGACGATTCTTTCAGTTAATTCGAACGTCATATGATTGCACATGCGTCACGCCTGCTAAAATGGTTTATTATGAAGGATGTAGTTAAACTATTTGGGAAACTGGAAAGGTACATGCTAATTTAGTCAGTTGAATGTAGCATTGGTGATGGTATATTTCAGTTTTATTTATTCGTTGAATATTCAGCTTTGAGATAAAAAAGGAAAGGTAATGGGGAATGGGTTCTCCAAGATCGATTATTAGACAAGATTGGTGATAGTTATCAGTCAGTTTAACGAGTTATATATCCCATGGTTGGACGATGATACCTGATAAACCAGATGCACGATATGAACAAACGACACATCAAAAAAGGGAAAAGGCGAGGTTTTGGTGCTAGGCCTGTTATATTATCAACATATTTTTTATAATAACCCATTCCACGACTAATTTCTCTATATTCAATCATGAAATTCTTGCTCATTTCCTATTGTAGAAGGTGCGGGTAAACCGTTGCTTTGTGTTGGTTCGAACTCGCAACCTGTCGCATGAAAGGCAGCGCTTCTACTCACTACACCACCAGCGCCGACTAAATCGAAGTGAATAACTTGTACTATGGAAAGACAACCAAATCTCAATTTTTGCCATCTGGCTACATTGCCGGTTTTTCAGTTTGAAGTCACGTTACGATTAGCATACCTGCATGGCAACAGGAAAGTCATTCTGGGCGTCTGGTGGAAAGAACACATCCACGGCTTTCTTCTTGAAAGGCTGGTTACCCTCTGGAGGGGTGCCGACCTCGATCACATGAAGCTGTAATGACACCAGGGTACTCAACATCAATGGTGTAATAACAGAAATTTTTCTACATATTTTATAGTATTTGAATATTTTCTATATTTTATGTGGCTCCATGATATTTGGGTGGGGTCCCCATGATATGAGTACAGCCCCATATGATATTTGGGCAAGGCCTTATATAGTTCTAGATTTCCATACGCTCTTTAGTTGACCCCATACGCCATTTAGTTGGCCCCATATGCTATTTAGTTGGCCCCATATGCTATTTAGTTGGCCCCATATGCTATTTAGTTGGCCCCATAAAATGTTTGGTTGACACATACGCTATTTCGTTGGACCTATAAAATATTTCGTTGTCCCCATGTGATATTTGGTCTGGCTTGCATGATATTTGAAGAGGGCCCCATGTGTTAGCATTCACCAATACCATATATTATGACTACATTTCTGAAAGTATGTATGCATTTGCTGTATAAATCGAAGAAATTATTATACGAAGAAATCCCCTGATTTATACATAAAATATTACGCTAGAGATATCAAATAGCGGAAGAGTTGTACCTTGCCACCCTGCGCACCCCTCACAGCAAAGCAGAACAGTGTGGATGGCTGGGCGTTGCCTTCCATCTTGAACTGGGTGAAGGCGGCCGCGTGACCTTCAAGCGGCTGGCTAACCTTACGCTCGACTGAATAGAGCTGCATCGCACCGACCACGCGACTTTGCTGCGCCCGTAAATGCAAATGTCACGAACAGAGTAGACACTATTATTTCTATGTCACTTCAATCCCATATTTCATGAAACGATCGATGCCACCAAAACAGCTACAGCTCTCGTAAATGCAAATATCTTGTAATACCTCTCATTGTCAACAACTAGGTAGTAATGTAGCAATAGGATAGAATAGGGTCGTCTTGGTTGACTGTCATTGGCTCATAATGACAATGAACAGCCAAACAGCCAGTTCATATCACAAACTCTGCTGAATCCACAATAGCACTATTTGGTGCCTACATATAGCGAGATGATATGGATAAAAGTTCGCATGGCAACGTCTACAACACAAGCCAGTCAGAGGGAGGCAGCTTATACGTACCCACGCTCCAAAACAGTTTCCATTGTACGAGTTACGTAACATGACATTTAAACAAAAATTGTATCTGCCAAATCGTTATTAAAGCTGTATACGCATCGTACGGTGTGAACCCAACTTAATAAAGTGAAAATAGAATAGATTACTTGCTTTATTTAGGCAAACTGTCGCATTGTGATTAGTCATTTTTTATAAGCCATGGAAAACACGGGGCATCACCCCACTCACCGACCCACCTATTTGTTACACCCCAGGTACTCACTCACCTGGGCAGAGATGCCGATGAGCAGGAGCCACTGCTGTTGGTCATCGACGCGGTAATTGATGATCTGGCACGCAGACAGACTCGAATGTCGGTCAAACATCTTCAGAGGCTGACTGTCACCTGCGTGATTACAGTGTGACAGTGTTACATCGGGACACCCGCACTCACACTGTGCAAGTCTATTATAGCCACCAACCCATGTGTGTGTCCACACCTAACGATAACTTGGATTAACGCAACAAAGACGAACATAACGGATACGTAGATAAAATCTACTAAAAGTAATTTCTCAGATAGCGCACAATATTTCTTGTTAATTGGGCTATTACGAAGTAATGGTGATGGTCAATACGGTGGTCAGTGTATAGTCTAATACCATGGTCAGTGAAATATGCTGTAGGAGAGTAAGTGTAATGTCACTTACAGGGAATTATCCCATGCAGTGATCAGTATAATGTCCTATACAATGATTAGTGCAGCCACTTCTGTACAATCATTAGTGTACTGTCCACTACCATAGCGGGAATAATCAACCATTTCCATACAGTGGTCAATGACGACAGCTAGCATTTGCCGCAAAAATAGTGGGCTTCGGCATGAGTAACTATAGAGTCGAAATCAAAGAAAAATAAAGTGAAACGATCACTAATGTGCAGTATGTAAAAGTCCGGGAAAATACGTGAGATGTAAATATCAACTGAGATATAAATGACAGGAGACGTTTGCTGTTGTAGCAAAATTAGTAGTGTGTTACGTAATTATGTACCTGCTCTTAAAAAAATACCTATTACATTTGATAAAACGACACAATTATAGCTGTATCTGTATCACGTGACTGCGGTATTAAGATTGGACGATACACGATATCGGTTGATAACAAATTTGCCCAACATTTTTTAGTTTTATGTAATTTTATTGCCTATTCCATGAAAAAAGTACAATGCAGTATATGCTTAATAGTATGCAATGCGGTTACATAAAGGCTTATTACCTTTGATATGGCGGTGTGCCAGATGCCCTTTGGATGGTCCCTATGGCCATAGACCTCTCTGCTAGCTCATTATCTCATCATCTCATTGTTAATAATCGTCAACCATCACACACAAAAGTGTGTGACATATGTAGGCTGTCTATGGAAGTAGCAAAGTGTGCGACATATGTAGGCCGTCTATGGAAGTAGCAAAGTGTGTGACATATGTAGGCCGTCTATGGAAGTAGCAAAGTGTGTGACATATGTAGGCTGTCTATGGAAGTAGCAAAGTGTGTGACATATGTAGGCTG